>CM053027.1:49884085-49914085 GCA_028564925.1 Lithobates sylvaticus | reverse complement strand
TAAAAAATGTTCCTTTCACTTCACAATTATGTGTCACTTTGGGTTGGCCTGTCACATAAAATCCCTATCAAATATATTTACGTTTTTAGTTGTTACATGACAAAATGTGGAAAATTTCAAGGGGTGTGAATACTTTTTCAAGGCACTGCATATAAAAGATGTGACCCTAAATGATGTGACCATAAAATGGTAGCTTGATTCTGATTTTGGTCAGTTTTTATTTTTAATGTTTGCACATTTATAAACTGATATTTAGTAACGTATACCTATAACAGATCTTTATTTTACAAATAAACTTTTATACCATGTGATTCCATTGCATTTTTGCTTCTTGCCGAGGGCCTTCTAAAAAAGACAGTCCAGCATGCCTGCACACTTGTTGACTGTCTTTTCTTCTGTCATACAAAATATAAGTAACGTTCTAAAAAATGTCAGGCATTCCTTGAAATTCTAACAAAATCCTAAACTTGACCAAACGCCTAGACTTGTAGACATGTGACCAGCACTGCAGGGAAACCGAAGCATGGTACATTTAGTTCTTTGAGCTTGATGCTCTGCAAAAAATAATTGTAACTTCTGTAGCTTTCCTCACTTTCCGTGTTTTGTAAACTGTCCCTAATATTAATGTACCTCCCCAGCGTGAATTCTTAATATTTTATTCAAACTCATTATAGACATGTCCACATCATAGCAAGAAGCCTCAATTTCTAAACGGGGTTCTTTACATTGTCTCAGATTGATGTTTTAACCCTTTTTGCTGCGAGATGTTTTTGCATTGTTTTGCACTCATGCTTAGATAATTTTAGGCCTAATGATTACATAAAACCCCCAAAACATGATATATTTTCTAATAGCAGACACCTAGAGTATAAAATAACGGAAGTTCCAATTTTTTGTCTCATGATATTACTGCAAAGTTCTAGGAAACGCTAAATTTAAGTAAAAAAATACAGTACATTTTAGGGCACCCAACCGCAATAAATTACCCAATTCTTTGTCATTTTTACATTGATCGGTTCGCTTTTAAAGCACTGATCAATGTAATAATGTCACTGGTCCCCAAAAAGTATAATTTGGGGTCAGATTTGTCTGCCGCAATGTCGCAGTCCCACTAAAAATCGCAGATCGCCGCCATTACCAATGAAAAACAAATAAGTCCCTAAATCTATCTTTTTTTTTATGTAGATATTCTAAATATGTAAAGGAATATATATCGGCTTAAACTGATGAATACATTTTTTGTGTGTGTGTATTATACTGGAGTCAAGCATTTTCTGCAGCAGGGAATGACATTTTCCGACCCGAATTTGGGGCCCTGTATCTCAAATTTGGTGTGCAAACCCAGTGGAACCAACACTACAACATATCCAAATTGGGGTTCCTAGCACCAAGTGGCCCCAAGATACAGGGCCTCAAATCGGTCAACTGTGTCCATCTGCAGCAATGTCATTTCGGGACCCTTTTTGGCTGCAGCTAGGGGGGCATCTAGGAACCCTTAACTACCAAGTTTGAAGTTCGGGGGACCTATGCAAATGGGCATTGTTGACCCTCTTTTCCACTTACAGTAGCTGCACATTTCTCACCCTAGGCTTATAGGCTAGGCTTATACTCATGTCAATAAGTTTTCCCAGTTTTTTTTTTTTGTGGTAAAATAAGGTGCCTCGGCTTATATTCGGGTCGGCCTATACTCTAGTATATACGGTGTATGTATATGTGTGTATATATGTGTGTATGTATATATGTATATATGTGTATATATATATATATATGTGTGTGTGTGTGTGTGTGTGTGTATATATATATATATATATATATATATATATATATATATATATATATATATATATATATATATATATATATATATATATATATATATATATATATATATATATATATATAAATAAAAATATGTGTGTATTATAGCAAAGGAAAAAAATATAACCCCCCCCCCCCCCCCCAATTGTCGCTCTTTGTTTATAGTGCAAAAAATAAAAAATGCAGAGGTGATCAAATACCACCAAAAGAAAGCTCCATTTGTGGGGAAAAAAAGGACATCAATTTTGTTTGGGTACAGCGTTGCACGACGGTGCAATTATCAGTTAAAGCGACGCAGTGCTCTATCCAAAAAAATGGTCTGGTCATTAAGGGGGTAATTTTTTCCAGTCCTTAAGTGGTTAAAAGCCCCCTATAGGTTATCAGTTTAGTGTTAGAGGTGGTATGGTGCTAGAAATATTGCTCTCACTCTGGCGTGCGTGGTGAAATGTAACGTGTATCGCACTCTAAGTTTTCATGCGTAGGCTTCCCCGTTCGTATGGATGGGGGTGGCCTCAATTTTTTTGGGAGGGAATTTTCTCTGCTTGGGTGTAACTTACATTTTTTACAATTTCAAAAAAAAAAAAGTGCCCTTTGTGATGATTTTTTGGGGACAGGCTGTCTTTAATGAGACATCCAGGGTCTAAAAGACCCTGGTTGTCTCCCCTGTGCTCGACTGAATGTAATGCAATGCACATCACATCACATTCTTTCCCAGGTAGGCTCTGGCTGGGGACATTGAGAGGCAGGCCTGGAAGTGACGTCAAACATGTCGCTTTCCAGGTTGGCATCAAGAAGAGGGGGATAGCTCTGCTCTCTACCCGAAAGCACCCGCTATGGGGTCGGCACCATTACCAGTGGGAAGAATAGGGCGGCAGCACATCTGATTCATAAAGTATTCAGACCCCCTTCACTTTTTTCAATTTTGTTATGTTGCAGTCTGATACTACAGTTGTTTAAATTCATTGTTTTTATCCTTAATCTACACCCCCCACCCCATAATGACAGAGAGAAAAATACATTTTAAAAAGGTCTTGGGATTTATTCAATAAAAAAACTGAAATATCACGTGTGCGCAAGTATTCAGGCCCTTTACTTTTGATGCAACAAGCTTGGCACACCTGCCATCCTCCTTTGCAAATCCTCTTAAGCTCAGTCAGGTTGTATGGGGACTGTCGGTCGGCAGCCATTTTCAGGTCTCTCCAGAGATATTCAAGTCAGGGTATTGGCTGGCCGACTCTAGGACATTCAGAGTTGTCCCTAAGTAACTCCTGTGTTGTCATGGCTGTGTGCTTAGGATCATTATCATGTTGGAAAGTGATGCAGAAAAAATGATCCGCACTCCGATTGTTACTCTTAAAATTTCTTCATTTTATTGAATAGACACAGTGAACAAATGCAGATTAAGTCAGTTGACGCGTTTCAGCCTATAAGGCCTTAGTCATAACCCAAGAGCAACAACCGGAGTGCGGATCTTTTTTTTTTTTATTTTTTTTTTACGTTACTCTACTCAGCCAACGACTTTGGATCGAGCACCTGGGAGCTCTGCTATCTATGTGGTGTATGGGTAGTAGCGCTGACTTTTCTGTTTATATGTTGGAAAGTCAACCTTCGGCTGACCAGTCTCCCAGTCCCTGCTACTGAAAAACACCCCCACAGCATGATGCTGCCACTACCACGCTTCACTGTTGGGATGGTAATGGGCAGGTGATGAGCGATGCCTGGTTTCCTCCAGACAGAACTTTTAGAATTGAGGCGGAACAATTCAATCTTGTTTTCATCAGACCAGAGTATCTTATCCCTGATATTATCTGATATTCCTTCAGCTTCTTTTGTAAATTCCAAGCAGGATTTCATGTGTTTTGCTTTGGGGAGAGGCTTCCATCTACCCATTCTGTTATGATGCCTAGATCGGTGGAAGACTGCAGTGATGGTTGTCCTGGAACTTTGTACCATCTCCAAACAGGATCTCTTGTGCTTAGAATGACCATCCAGTTCTTGGTCGCTTCTCTTTCTAAGGCCCTTCTCCTAAATTTGAAAAAAGTGAAAGGGGTTTGAACACCTTATGAATGCACTGTGTATGTATGTGTATATATAAAACGCCTAAACTCAATAGGTACAGTTAAGAGTAGCTTTACTTTTGAAAACATGCAGGGCTGAAATATGCAGGTATGCTGCAAACCTAAATGGCCACCAGTTCCCAGCAGCAGGTAATGTTCTAACAGTGGAGGATAGGTATACAGTGCAAACTCCTTGTTGCCTTCTTTTTATATTTCTGTTAACTCTACATGTTTTGTTGATTGACAGGCTAATGCACTATGCAAACAATTTCATCACAATTGCACATTAATTTGACATTGTATTGAGTCAGAACTGATCCACACTGAGTCTTCTACCAGTTTGCTGTTGTTCGCTGGTGTATACAGTACATTTTCTATATTGGTGTATCTCGTGGTGAGTTGGTTTAATAAACACCATCCAGCAGATTTTCAATATTCTAAGGGTTTGAATGTTCTGACTTGGACCTTTTTGACCTATCCACTTTCTATCTGCCTCTGGTTTGAGCAGTTAATGAGATGTCCTACTTCATATGGCTTTCACATTCTGTGTGTGTGTGTGTGTGTGTGTGTGTGTGTGTGTGTGTGTGTGTGTGTTACAGCACTGGGACAAAAGACTGGTTATTGTGCAAATGCTGATACAGTATGTCTAAGGGTACTCTGTTTTGTGTTTTGCAGGTATAGGTGGAATCGCTGCCATGCCTCCTCTTGCAGCTGTAGCCCCTGTGCCAATGCCTCCTATCCCTGTAGTAGGGATGTCTCCTCCTCTAGTGTCTTCTGTTCCTGGTACTTCAGTGCAGCCTCTGGCTAACGGAGCCCCTGCTGTAATCCAGCCACTACCTGCTTTTGCTCACTCCGGTATGCTGATTAAAACTAATCCTGGTTGCATCTTTCCATTTTTATTTTTATTTTTTTTTAAGATCAATTTTAGCAAGTTGGGTTCCCTTTTGGATTTTACAGTACTTTTATTTTCCCTAGACTGAACCTATTGCTGGGCTTTGGACGTTTTTAAGTATTTACATATTCTTAACCACAGCAAATGATCTTTAAAACAAGCCTTTGCTTGTTGCCCCTTTACTACAAGCACTGTGGAGCAATATATTACTCCATTCACAGCAGAAACACTGAATTTATTATCTCTCAGCAGCTCTGCTCCCCTTTCTCAGCATTAACTTGGCAGCTCAGCTTAGCTCACCCTGCTATGCCTTACAGCCTATTGTCTAGGACACAGAATAGGTTCTCTGGAAAGGAAATATAGAGTGGGCATGAGATGCTGAGAAACTTTAAATTACTTTAGTGCTTCTGCTGTGGAATTTTGACATTGAATTTCTCTGCAGTGCTTGCAGCTATAGAGGTCAGTGAGGCTCAATTTTAAGCACATGTACTGATTAAAGCGGACCTTCAGTCATTTTTTCAACTTTCCATTAAAGAATCAGTAAAAACTCAAATGTCTTTAGTCTGGTCATCGATTCACTTAGTTCATTTCTTTTTCGCCCAATGAGGGGCACATTGGGTTATACTACTGCTTAGAGAATTGAAAACTGACAAACTGTAGGCCAGCCCATAATATCTTCCTCATACTATTAGCATGTCTCATTTTTGCAAGTTTCCTGATGGGACAGATCTATTTTCTTCTTTCCTTCAATGAAGACTCTTCTCTACACCACTGCTCTAGTTTTCTCTCCGGTGCAGCCATCCAAAGCGGTGTCCTTCAGCCTTGCTTTTGGAGAGCTGCATCTGGGCCCTGCTGGACCTGATGTTGCAGGGATAGTAGGGATTTGGCGGTTTTGTACTTGATTCTGCATGGGGAACTTTCTAGAGACCATTCTGATAAAAACTAGGCACACTTTCCAGGTCCAGAGGTTCTAGCATTGCCTCAGCACATTACCTGTCTCTGAAAACTTAATCAGTGTTGTCTGTTAGAGCATCAGAAAATGCCCAATTTGCACAGAATATTGGGCACCATTATTTTTCTATTTTCCACCAGTCTCTCCATGGAAGGGCTTAATGCTGTGGGACGAAGTGCTGACATCTGCTAGGTGGAGTAGCACTCGTGCTCTTTGGTACCATACACTGTCCAGACAGCATCTCTCTGCTGCTCCTAATTGTAAAGAGCCACGTGGAACTTTGACCCATTCCTGCTTTCAGCCTACAGTGACTTTGGTTACCTCCGGTCATCCAACCAACACCTGCTACCAGCTGTCAGGGTTTCATGAGTACTTGACACCTTGCCTCTTACCCTAATCCTATATGTTGCCTTACCACCATGCGTGGTCAACATTGCTAATTTTAGACACGCAGTGGGCAGTCCCGCTTCACCATGTGCTCCCTGCTTACTTTCTTCTAACTGTTCTGTGGCAGCTTGCACCTACTGACAACGCCACCTTCTGCAGCCTGGAGTCGTGTTGCTATCTGCTGTTAGAAACTCTCCCATCCTGAGTCCTTTTTTAACTTCGTATGGTGTTGCTGGCTCTTCTGCCCACTCAGCTGAGGTTTTTAACACTGCATGCCACACATTAGTAAAGATCACCCAGTTATTTTCTGACTGATCAGAGTCCACAGGAGTTCTCCTGCTCCCTGTCCAGCAGCTTCTGTATCTGATTCGCCCACTGATCTTGTGGATTCTGAGCTCAACTGTAGAGTCTGTCTGATTCCGAGTTCCTTCAAGTCGTAATAAACCCAAAAGCAAACATTTTTTATGTTGCAGCTTACCAATTCTTAGATGTCATGGCTGCATTAGTTTACCTTTTTAGGCTTTCTTCTGTTTTCATATGGGGATCCAGGCATCAAGTCTGTTGTTTGTTTTTTGAAAAGCGCAAGCTCTCCAGCAGAATGTATCAGTTTATGTGGATGAGACGAACCACTTAACACTGACAGGGGTGATTTAAAATCATCAGCTTTTATTTATTCATGCAAAATCTTTATAAAAAAAGAGATGTTACTGGCCAAGGAGATATGTTGCTGGCCAGATCACCAGGTGATAACAGAAGGGTAAAAAGCCAAAGAAAATTTAATATAATGCAGCCACCACATCTGCCTGGTAAGCTGCAATATATTCCATTTTTGTTTTTTGGGTTTAATACTGCTTTAAGTCCTGCACTGATGAGCTTGCCCCTGGGGAGTCGCAGTCTATTGCTCTTACTGGCAAGCTTAGGTGGGCTGTTTTGGCTCTTGATTGATGCAGTGAACACCACTTTGAAACTGGAGGACAAGCCTAGTTGTATTTCAAGTCCTGAGTCATTTAAAACTCCTAAGGGAGGAAAGACTTTTTCTTTTGGCCCACTTTTAAACTATTTCTGTATGGACCTTGGTAGCACCATGGTAGTTGTTTTTTCCTCTCAAGAGCTTATAAACCTTCTATACATTTTTGTAAGGATTTTGTGCTGAAGTGGTTTATTCCCATTGGCAGACCGTGTTCCTCATTTACAAGACACTTACAGTATCATCCCTGTAGAGCAATGGTTCTCAACTTCAGCCCAAATTACCCCCAACAGGCCATGTTTTCATTTTTTTCTTTACATTGCACAGCTGCTTTAAATCATTATCAATGACATAGTATTGATGAGAGCTATTTTATCTATGGGAAGTTCCCAAAACATGGCCCCTTGGGGGTACTTGAGGACTGGGGTTGAGAACCACTGCTGTAGAGGACACGGCTGTGTTTAAGTACCCAATGGATAAGTGGTGGGAAGCCCTTTCAAGAGCTCTTACTGGTGGGCCCTGCCCTTCACTGTATTTTGACTGTGAATTTACTGTCTGACTGGTCTCAAAGCGGTGGGGAATGAGTACACCACTAGCACCCAAGTTAATGAAAAATAGTACAATGTGTATTTTAAAAAAAGGAAAGATTTTCATATGAAAGCAGTTGCTTAAAGAAGAACTCCCTACCATTAAAATGCTGAGAAATTTTATCTTTAAGTATTTTGATTCTTGTACCAAACTAAGGAAGTCAGATTCCTTCAATCAGCGAAATGCAAGCAGAATTACTGCCATAAATTGTTACAATGTAATTGTCAGAAACCCATGAAATCAGGCCGAGACAGAAGTACAGTTAAATCACACTTGTTTAATAATAAAAGTAAAAAGAACAAACGTAGTCAAAACATAGCCAAAATTCAGTAACCGGAACGGATAGTCAGCCAAGCCAGAAGTCGGGGATCAATGTAGTGGAACAGCAAGCAGGATCTGATGCCAGAAGGGATGTCGGCAAAGCAAGACTTGAACAGGATCGCAGGAGAGCGTTTCTGTGATGGGACCAAGGCGAAGGCAGAGCTCCGCTGGACTGGACGGCTTAAGTAGGCAGGACTGACTAGCAGGATATCATCAACAGCTGAGTAACTGGCAATTAGCCGACAGCTGAGCGGCCAGCTCAGAGAAGGAAGGGCTGAGCCCAGCCCTGACAGTAATCAACCACAACCTGGAGTTCTGTATTTACATTATCAGCCATTGGGGAACAACCTTTCTGGATGATATGTATCTTTCTATATTGGGTTAAACACATTATTCATCTGTGCAAACTTTCAGATACATAGTAAATGTGACTCATAACTCAAATAGAGATCTAATCATACAATTACATTCTGTAGAACACCGTAATCTCCCCTGCAAGCATTTTTTTTAAGCGGAGTCACAATATTTTCTTCTAATGTTATTTGTGCCCTAAATTGGCAACAAGAATTTAACCACTTGCCATCCAGGCCAATTCTGACACTTCGCTCCCAGATGTAAAAAATCTACCTTTTTTTATGCTAAAAAAAATTACTTGGAGCCCCCAAATATATATGTGTATATGTGTGTGTATGTGTATATATATATATATATATATATATATATATATATATATATATATATATATATATATATATATATATATATATATATATATATATATATATGTGTGTGTGTATTTTTTATTTTATGTGTCATGGTATTTGCGCGGCGGTGCTTCAATGAATTTTATTGCACACAAAACACAATAGAATACCTAATATTTTATTTTTTTAAATAAAAAAAAAAAGTTACATTGAGTAAATAGATACCCAACATATCACGCTTTCAAATTGCGTCTGCCTGTGGAATGGCGACAAACTACAGTGCCTAAAAGTTTCTATAGGAGACGCTTTAAACGCCCTTTACAGGTTACCAGTATAGAGATACACAGGAGGTCTAGAAGTATTGCTGTCACTCTGGCATTTGCGACAATACCTCATGTGTGGTTCGACCATAGTTTACATATGCGTGCGGGAGTAACGTTTGCAATTGGACAGGGGCGGTTTAAACTTTTTTATTTTATTTATTTTTATTTTTTCATTATTAACCTCTTAATGACCAGCCGCTGCAGTTGTACTGTGGCAATGTGGCTGCTTCCTGCGAATAGCCGTAATTGTACATTGGCTCGTACACAGCGATTTTGTGGGCGCGCACGTATCCACTGGCCAGCGGGGGAGCCAATCAGCGGGTCCGGTGGACTCTGTCTGCCAACCACCCACAATCGTTCCCCGCGGTGACAGAACAGGAATCTACCTGTGTAAACAAGACAAATCTCCATCCTGACAGGGGAGATCACACAGATCCTGTCTTACTGCTATGCAAGAATGATGGATCTGTGTGTTTCTCCAGGCAGCCCATCCCCCATACATTTAGGAAGTACTCTTAGGGAACTCATGTAACCCCTTGATCGCCCCTGTTAACCCCTTCCCTGCCAGTGTCATTAGTACAATAACAGTGCATATTTTTAGCACTGTCACTGGTTCCTCAAAAAGTGTCAAACGTCAGTTAAGTGTCCGATCTGTCTGCCACAATTTTGCAGTCCCGCTAAAAATCACTGATCACCACCATTACTAGTACAAAAAATAAAAATATAATAAAAAATCCCATAAATCTAGCCCATAGTTTGTAGACGCGATAACGTTTGTGCAAACCATTCAATATACGCTTATTACGAATTTTTTTTATTTTTTTTTCATTACCAAAAATATGAAGAATAAGAATACATATCGGCCTAAACTGATGAAGACATATTTTCTTTTTGGATTAACTGTTGCTATCACAAGGGATGAACATGACAGGTCCTCTTTATGGAGAGATGTGGGGTATATTAGACCCCACATCGCTCTTTTGGCCTCCAATGCAGCCAATCGGACACCAATCGGTCTGATCGGTTGTTTTTCTGTGCCCTAATGGCCATGTAAAGAAAGACGGAACCGGAAGTAACTATACTTTTCGGGGGTTAGAGAGGGAGGGGAACAACGTCCATTCCTCTCCCTCTGTTCTGGGCAGCCATTGCTGCCACAATTGGCATGTTTCGGGAGGGGGGGGGGCGGGGGAACAGGATACCTGTCTTTGACAGGAGCTTGCAAATAGAGCTTGCATTCCTTCACCCTGGAGGCAGTCACAGCCCCCGACTTAATTCCTCCATACGCAAAATATCATTGACTTTGGCGTACCACAGGACCTAACTGCCACCCTGAATAATAATGAGGAAGTCTTCAGGGAGCATTGTAAGCCATGGAGATATTTCACCTGTACAGATGAATACCTGCAGACTGTGGCCCAACCTATACTGGCTGATGGTCAAGCTACCAGTTAGTTGCTTCTTGGCCTGGGGATAGTTGGTGGTGCCTGCTCACTGGAGGGTAATTCCCACCCCCCCTTTCATACACCCCATGGGCAATGCCCCTTCATCAGGTTCTTCTGTCCCGTGATCTGATGTACCATACTGCTTCTCAGTCACTGGTTTTAAAGGAGTAGTATGGGAATTCAAAAATAGATAGTACATGCTACCATCATACGGGCACTGCATTTCTTTCTTTTGCCAGTCCTTTCGTTTTTGTAGATTCGTCTTTTGAAGAGTGCAGAATCAGCCTCTAAGGCTGGATTCACATCTATGGCATTTTTTGTGCTTTTTGCATTTTGCACTACAGATCGTGTTCCATAGGAAACCATGTTAAATGGACTCAAATGGACTGCAAATCTACAAAATGCTAAAAGCACTAAAACTGCATCGGTGTGAATCCAGCCTAACGGTTCTTTCTCAGTTCAAAAGTTTCCAGGGGGTGGACACAGCTCCACAATCCAGCCACTCCTTCACTCCCTCCCTATGGAGGACATGTGGGAGTGTTTGGTGAAGAGGTGCACACCCAGGCTGCTATCTAGAACGAGCACGTTCATCACGTGCCTCTGTTTCAAATGTAGCAGTGTGTCCCCAGCTAAAACCTGGAAGCAGACAGTGTGATACAAGTGAAGTATTCTCACCTTTCTCTGGCTGTTATCTACAAGCTCTCTGCGAGATTCCATCACCTCTCCCCTGGGCTTTGATTTTCCTTCCTGTGTCCTCTGAATCCCCCCTCTCCTCCCCTTGCTTATTTTAAAGTTCATGTCAGCTTCTCCTTCAGCCGATGGGGGGAGGGGGGATTGTCACTGAAAACTTCTATGAACACAGGTAATCTCTACACACAGCACTGTGTTATATCAGAAGAGGAGACATGGTGAGGAGCATAGTGACCTGTGTCTGTTCTCTGAAATGAACACAGTGCTATGTGTATAGAAAAACTATGAGGCGAAACAAATCGGGAGTATATAGCTGGCAATCCTTGCCACATTACAAATAAAGAGAAACTTTAAAAATGAGGTGCCCCAGGGATTTTATAGGCAAGGAAGGTGAGCCAGAATGAAAATAAGTAATATTGTGAAAAAAGTGTAGATTTATTGAATATATATTAAAAATGTATAAGTAGGTACACCTAAAAACAATGCATTTAAACATAATCAAATAGAATAGCTACTAAATACTGGAACACACTAGCCTCAAAAATAGAGGTTACAGTAAATGTGTGGTCACAGATGATCCCTGTTATTTAGTATCTGTTCTATTCGATTATGTTCAAATGCATTGTTTTTAGGTGTACTTACTTGTGCATTTATAATATTACGTCAATTTAATAAATCTACACTTTTTTACGATATTACTCATTTTGGCTACACCTTCCTTGCCCATAAAATCCCTGGGGCACCTAATTTTTACAGTGTTATGTGTATAGAACATACCTGTGTACAGTACTTAGGAGTGGAGACTGGCCACTCCCCCACATCTAAAGTGACCCGATATGTCCCCAGAGTCTTTTTTTTTATTGTACATACAAATCATCCCTCTGTCCCTGATGTCACCCCCCCCCCCCCCTCTTCCCACCATCCTTCTGTCACTGATCCCATCCATCCCCTGTACTCCTATACAAGCCCATCATCCCCAGTGCCATCACATGCCGTACAGAGCATTTAAAGATCCAAATAGGATTTTTTGGGGGATTTTGAAGGTGCATCACATTTACAACAAGACAACGAGAAAGTATACATTTTTTGAAACATTTTAAAAACAAACATCCAAAAATGAATATCTGATCATACAGTACATTAATATGTGCAGGCTGATTAGATCTCTACATGTTTCACCATAATTGGTGGCTTCCTTAGGAGAATTTAATTATCAGGCACTGTACACACTGGAAATGGAAAAAGATGTTTTAAGAGATGTGACAAAATATACAATGATAATACAAAAGGGTTATTTAACATACACAATATTTTATTATCCTGGATTGGCAAAGAATAAAGTGGCAGATTTACAACCATGGTCATATAAATTACCTGTATGTTCAAGGAGTAGCTAATAAAATGTTTTGAGGCTCCAAAGTCATAAGGATGGTTTGGATCATCTGGTGTAACCATAGAGGGAGATGTATCTATATACACATAATACCCACTTAATGGTTCAACTGGGGGGAAGGAACAATAACCAATCAACATAACGGTCATACACAACTGCTTCAACCATTTAGCGGATGAGACAAAAGAAGGTAAATCTACCTGTAATTAAAGATCTTGATGATATGTTCAAAAAATTCAGATTGCTCCGATCGCTTCTATTCCAAAGGTAGAGAAACAAACCAAGTGGAATGGAGAGGAGAAATGAATGGTATTTTCTCTGGGGTTCCAAAAAGTCAAAAATGACCCTTGAAGCAGAAGAAAAATAATCCAATCAAGACAAGTTGAATTGTAAATTTGAAGCAAAGGCCTAAAAAATTAAATGTGATTGATTACCTTGAACAAAAGGTTCCACAATGTATTTCTCCCCCTCCAATGCTGGACTGTAAATGAAAGACTATGATCGGCATTCTTGTATACCATCCTCCACCTCCCTATTGGAAACCATTTGGCACCAAAGGCGAGGATGCTGTGTGTGTGTGTGCTTACTTGCAAGCCGGGGTCGCGCCGGAAATGACGCTGCGGCATCAGCGACGCTCTGGACGTGACGTCAAAGACGGCCGAATCGTGTTGTTCCGGTGTTCTGCCGAGAAAGTTCCCCCCCGGCGGATAAGGACCCCCCTGTACTGCGCAGGTGCAGCGCTTGCACAGTACTAAGCACAACGAAGTCTCCGAAAATAGCCGAAGCTGAACACAGTGAGTCAGCTGTACACGGCGCCTGTAACAGTGCCCCTTGCGTGCTCGCTTCGCTTGCCACGCTTCAGGCATGGACTTGCTGGGCACGGCATATTTTTATTCTAACTCTATGTCCACTTGGATGGTGAGGCTCGAACCTGGACATAGGTTAGAATGTAGTGCGCAGGTGCCGTGTACAACTGACTGTGTTCAGCTTCGGCTATTTTCGGAGACTCCGTTGTGCTTCATACTGCAAGAGCAGAGCCTGCGCAGTACAGGGGGGTCCTTATCCACCGGGGCAACTTTCTCGGCAAGACACCGGCAACCCAGCAGGAGCCAGATACCGGAAATGACGCAGAAATGTAAATACATTGAGCATCATATAATTTGAGCTAGAAAGGGGCATCCATCTGGCTTTAGGACGTCATAAGATGAAAAACAGACGTAATGTTGACAAAAAATCCTGAGAGGGTACTGTCTGGAAAACTAAAGCCAGCACCCCAAAAGTAGAGGCCAAAGCAAGAAGCTGGCGTATGGCGCCATCTAGTGGAGTCTAGAAATCTAGACAACACCAAGTATGACGCCCTGGGCGTCCATATGGTCACCTGATCCAAAGAGAACCCCTAAGTGTTAAAGTTTATATTTCAATATTGTCTGTCTAAGACACCACAACTATATTAGTATAAACAAAGATGACTCCATAGCCACTCAAAACTGATCATTAAATAGAATCCAAAAATAAAGGCAAATGACCCATGTTAAATCAAGACACAATAGAGTGGGGAAAGGAAAAGATGAGCTCAAAATCTTATTTTCCGCTCCATTCCTAAACAAATACCGTATATACTTGAGTATAAGCCCACCCGAATATAAGCCGAGGCACCTAATTTTACCACAAAAAAATGGGAAAAATTGACTTGAGTATAAGCCTAGGGTGAGAAATGTGCAGCTACTGTAAGTGTAAAAGAGGGTCAACAATGCCCATTTGTAGCCTCACTGTGCCCATTTGCAGCCATAGGTCCTCCGAACTTCCAACTTGGTAGTTAAGGGTTCCTAGATGCCCCCTAGCTGCAGCCAAAGGGTCCCGAAATAAAATTGCTGCAGATGGACACAGTTGACCGACTTTGGGGCCCCGTATCTCGGGGCCACTTGGTGCTAGAAACCCCAAATTTGTATATGTTGTAGTTTGGGGTTCCTGGCATCAAGTGGCCGGAGGCACGTGGCCCCAAACTCGGGTCGGAAAATGTAATTCTCTGCTGCAGAAAAGTGATTGACTTGAGTATAAGCCGAGGGGGGCACTTTCAGCACAAAAAAATTTGCTGAAAAACTCGGCTTATACTCGAGTATATACGGTAGTATATTCGATGTCTGAGAGTGCACCATTTACATATTGATGTAGAAATGCAAATATAAAAGAAATGATGGTGAGTGATTTTATTTTTATTGACACCGTTCCGAAAGATCTGATTTTCCGACAACGTTGTGCGACCGTGTGTATGCAAGACAAGTTTCGGCCGAAATCCGTCAGAAAAAATCCCACGGATTTCGTGGTCGGAATTTCCGACCGTGTGTATGGGGCATAAGGCGCATGAAAACTGATGTGTCTGCATTCTAAATCTGCGTTTTTTTCCTATCAATTTTCATGCACGTATGGTGTGAACGAACCCTCAAAGATTTAAGGTTATTGCCACCTATACCTGCGTGTTTGCAGGTTTACAACCTGTAAGTTTTTATGTGCATTTTATATGAAATGTTTTGCAACCAAAGCTCAGAGGTGCCTTTTTAAGGCACATAGAAAATTCATCCACATGACAGTGAGCAAAGATCCTAAGACTCGTTCCCCAACAATTCCAGGCCTTTTATTATATATAAACACATTTTCTAAAGCTGTAAACCTCTGTCATATTTACTGAGTTTACTGGAAACCTTTATTGTTTTGTGAATCGTTTCTAAATGGATTTCTTGTAACCCATGAATAATAAGCCCAATGCATATAAAGTCTTTCACACTTATACGACTTGTCACGCGATTTGGGACTGCAAAGTAGCATGACAAGTCGTTCGCCATGATTTCCAATGACAGCCATTCATATTAGTACGACTTCAAGTCATTCTGACTTCAAAGTAGTCCCTGCACTACTTTGGTCCGATTTTGATGCCACTTCCACAGGCATTCCTTGAAATCGCAGCAAAATCGCGCGACTTTGAAGTCACACAAGTGTGAAAGGGGCCTAAGAGAAATCCTGATTTTTTTTTTTTTTTTTTTTTTTTCCAAGCTTGTAATTAAAGTGTGAAATGGTCTCATGCTATATCTGGAATTTCTGTTGCAATTGGTAGAATGCGTAACCACCCTCTTTTTAAAGAGCAAGGATAAGTCATTCTTGAAGGAAAAATGTATTAACGTAAATTTGACTTTTCTCTCCCCTTCTCTAAAGAATATCTGTATCGCAACTAATTTAAGTGTCAGATTATCCCGTATGTGATCAGCCATGTTTCATTGGTTCCATTGATATTGTGGCATGCACATGTGTACAATGGCAAATCTTATAATAAATTTTGTTTTTATATATTTGTAGCCACATTGCCAAAGAGTTCGTCGTTTGGCCGTTCAGGTGCTGGAGGCCAAGTCAACACTAAACTTCAGAAAGCCCAGTCCTTTGATGTCGCTATGTAAGTTTTGAACATTTATGTATAATTGCCACATTTGAGCTTTCATTTTGGGGTTTCCTCACCACAGACATACACGTGTATGAAATAGGCAGTTTAGTATTTTTGAGGTTTTGGGCGGGTCAATACAAATATGGAGAGAACCATCAAACTCAAAAGAACCTTCTTGGTCACAAACACATTTTTTAACCCCAGCACTAAAATACAGCCATGATAACCATTTTGTCTCCAAAACACAAACCACATGTCTATTAGACTGTTTTTCAAACAAAGCTGATTGGTCTTAGCTGTTCACCAGGAACCAGATTGCTTTTTACATGTGCTCAGAGTTCTAGT
This sequence comes from Lithobates sylvaticus, assembly GCA_028564925.1. Classification (NCBI taxonomy): domain Eukaryota; kingdom Metazoa; phylum Chordata; class Amphibia; order Anura; family Ranidae; genus Lithobates; species Lithobates sylvaticus. The sequence continues at coordinate 49,897,776 of CM053027.1, read as the reverse complement.
AATACATTTCCCAGCTGGTCTTTCACCTATTCAATCAGCTTTATGCCCCATGTGGTGTACGCGGTACATCATGAGATGGAGATTTATCAAACAAATCCCCCAAAAAATTGGACACATCTACTGTAAACCAGGCTGCCTCTCAAGTTTCAAACATTGGCAAGAAAAAGTATATTAACCACTTCTGGCCCTGGCTAAAGCCGAAAGACCGATACATTGCGCGCTTACGTTCCTGGAAGGGTGTCTATGGATGTCCTCCTGTGATCGTGCTTCCCGGCATCGGCACGGATTTCTGATCGCTGTGTCCTATGGACACAGCTGATCACAGATCGAGGTAAAGAGCCAATCATAGCTGCTCTTTACCATGTGACCAGCGGTGTCCAATCACAGCTAATCATAATGTAAACAGTATTTGTCGGTTATCGTCATTCCTCTCCTCACGCTTGATAGCATGTGAAGCATGGTTTACATCAGCTGATGCTTCTTGTGAAAAGCATTCTTAAAATATTGGAGTGTCTTATCAATCAAAGTAACTCTTATGCCGCGTACACGCGGTCGGAATTTTCGATGGAAACAGTCCGATGGGGGATTTTCCCACCGTGTGTATGCCCAACGGTCTTTTTCTGTCGGCATTTCCGACGGACTTTGGATTGAGAGCCTGTTCTTAATTTTTCCGACGGAAAACCTTTCTATCGGATTTTTTGATCGTTTGTATGCAATTCCGACACGAAAAATTCCGACGCATGCTCGGAAACAATTCGACGCATGCTCGGAAGCATTAAACTTCCCTTTTTATAGTGCCGTTGAATGTGTTGTAAGTCGTGGTCTTATTGACCATCGGAATTTGGTGTGACCGTGTGAAGGCAAGCCAGTTTGAGTGAAATTCCGTTGGATTTCCGACGGGAAAACCAGCAGCGCTTTTTCCGATGAAAATTCCCACCGTGTGTACGCAGCATTAGTGCTTTCACACTGGAAGCACCGCAGCCGTTAGTGCCACTCGTTTTAGCAACACTTTAGAGCTGCTTAAGCCACGTTTTTGTGCCACTTTTTGCCCACTAGCGGGGCGCTTTAAATCCCCTAAAAAGGGTTAAAACTCCCATTTTGCAGCACTTTGACTGTGCTGCCTAATCATTCCAATGGGCAGGGTGTTTTGGGAGCACAAAATACAGTGCTCCCGACCCGCCCCAAAGATGCTGCTTGCAGGACTTTTTATAACGTCCTGCAAGCGCACCGCCCCAGTGTGAAAAGTCACACTGGAGGGAATGCGAGGCGGTTTTCAGGCACTTAGCAGAGGCTTTTTCGAGCTCTAAACCGCCCCAGTGTGAAAGGGGTCTAAACGACACCTCCAAACTTAATTTCATTATTTGGACTCCAGGTGTTCAAACTAATGCGGCGTACACACGGTCGGAATTTCCGATGGAAACAGTCCGATGGGAGCTTTTCATCGGATTTTCCGACCGTGTGTATGCCCAACGGTCTTTTTCTGTCGGAATTTCCGACGGACTTTGAATTGAGAAGCTGTTGTAAATTTTTTCCGACGGAAAACCTTTCTATCGGATTTTCCGATCGTGTGTATGCAATTCCGACACGCAAAATTCCGACGCATGCTCGGAAACAATTCGACACATGCGCGGAAGCATTAAACTTCCCTTTTTTATAGTGCTGTCGAACGTGTTTTATGCCGCTGTGTTATTGACCGTCGGAATTTGGTGTGATCGTGTGTAGGCAACACAGCTTGAGCGGAATTCCGTCGGAAAAACCGTCAGTTTTTTCCGGCGAGAATTCCGATTGTGTGTACGCGGCATAACTCCAATTCATTCCGAGGGGTTTACATACTTCCTTGCCACCGTGTATTTGTTCTTGCAATCCTGGAAAGCCAACTTGGACATTTTTTGTACAGGTTTTTAACAGATCTACTACTTTATAGGAGACAACTTTCCACTCAAAACAAATGCACAGCTAAGGCCTCATGCACACGGACGTTTTAAAAAATGGGCTGTAAAGCTAGGTCGGATGCCTGGATAAAGCAGCCTAAAGAAACTTGACTTTTACCACGTTTTGCATTGGCGTTTTTGCGCGTTTTTTAGCGTCAGCGTTAATTAGCGTTTTACACATCTCTAATTTCCTATACAGGGATTACAGTGTCCAATCAACTTTTTGCAGCAAAAAAACGCTGCAGCTCAAAAACGCCGGTGCGCGCTTATGCGCGTTTTTGCGCGATTCGCGTTTTTACAGCTCTAGCGCTGCGCCACGGAACGCACTGGTCCTGGGTTTTTTTTACAGCTTAAAAACGCCTATGCCATTTGCAGCTCAAACGCCTAGGTGGGCATGAAGCCATAGACTAACATGGACAGGCATTTTTAAGCTGCAAAAAACGCTCAAAAATGCGGCTACAAAAACGTCCGTGTGCATGAGGCCTAAGAAGTGCCCATGGACAGATTTTATTCTGTTGTAGTTCCACGTTCCACAAAAAATCGGCTATCTTTAGCCTCTAATACATCTGTATAAATGCTTCTGTTTAGTATTGCTGTACTGTGCAGCAGAATTGATATGCAGCCAGCAGGTGACACTTTAGGCTCGTTCACGTTTTGCCCTGTCTAGTTACCACCCATTGTAAAAATCCTGTTTTGCAGAGCTAAGTAGCTCAAGATGAAATTTACAAACAGGTAAGACAGAGTGTTGGTCTGCTTGTAAAGCAAATACTGTGTGTGTGTGTGTGTGTGTGTGTGTGTGTGTGTATTTTTTTTTTCAATAAAATATTAGTTGAACTAAAATAAAATTAAACTAAGCCATAAAATCATATTTTCCACATTTAAACCTAAAGACAGTACAAACTTATGCTGGCCATGCACTATACAAAAAATCGCCCAAAATTCGGTCATTTAGACCAGTGTTTCTAAACTCCAGTCCTCAAGGCACCCCCAACAGGTCATGTTTTCAGGCTTTCCATTATTTTGCACAGGTGATTCGATCAGTTCCCCTGCCTTATGCCTCGTACACACTATCAGGAAACCGTTGGAAAAAATACAGATTTTGGAGCGATCGTACGATAATCTGATCGTTGGTACAGAGCTTTCGAGAGTCAGGAAATTTATTAACCCAATTGTGGGACCAGTAGACCTGTAAACCATTACCTTGCTTTTCGTTTGAACCAAAGTTATAGTTATATGTTTTCTGTTCATTAGTTGAAGTAAGCCATTTTGTTTTCTGGACTGTTCGGTCTTGGAGAGTCCAATAGACTACTTACTTTTACAAGATGTTTGGTAATCTCAGGCTACCATATTGCACCAAGCAAGGTATTGATGTCTTGTAAGATCACAGAAATCTGTTCTTCTGGTCAATTATTTATCTTTTGACATTTCAGCCCCCCTCCTGCAGCCGAATGGGCCGTGTCACAGTCTTCAAGACTAAAGTATAGACAGTTGTTCAACAGCCACGACAAAACCATGAGCGGTCATCTTACAGGTAACTTCATTTATTAACAAGTGGGAACATAGGTTTACTAGTGTGTATCAATACTTTAAAAGTCAACTCCTGGCAAACCTTTTTTTTTTTTTTTTTAAACTTTGATAGGATTAGCGTGTATATCAGTTTTTGTATTTTTTTTTATTTATTTATTTTTTTGTTTTTATTGCTGCCATTGTTTTCAGTGAAGTAATTTCCTTCCTAGAGAGATTTCCCTTTCTGTGTTGTCACCTAGAACTGAAGTAAAGGGTAATAGCTCAAACATGGACACAGACAACAATAAAGACCTGAGAAACATTTCTAATCTTTCCCCACACTACCCAAAACTAAAAAGAATCTTGGATGTTCTTGGGCTTTAACTGCTTCCCATCCTCGGTGATATCTCGGTCATCACTGCAGCAATGCTGGAGGTATCATCCTTTAGGCCCCTTTCACACCGGGGCGTTTTTCATGCGGTGCAGCGCTAAAAATAGCGCCTGTTCACCGCATGAAAAAATCCGGCCCCTTTAACTCCAGTGTGAAAGCCGGCGGGCTTTCACACTGGAGCGGTGCGCTAGCAGGATGACAAAAAAAGTCCTGCTAGCAGCATCTTTGGAGCGGGATAGGAGCGGTGTGTTCACCGCTCCTTCCCATTGATTAGAATGGGACACCGCGGTGAAACCGCGGCAATACCGCCGCAAAGCGGGGGGTCTTTAACCCCTTTTCGGCCGCTCACAGCCCATGCTATTACAAGAGATGTCATTCATCTTATGTGATGATAAAGTTCAATCAACAACAAAAATTTTTAGGTACAGTGTTAAAAAAAAAAAAAAAAAGTTAATAATTAACCACTTTCAGACAGGACCATTTTGCTGGCTTAAGACCAGACCACTTTTTGCGATTCGGGACTGCGTCACTTTAACTGACAATTGCGCTTTCGTGCGACGTGGCTCCCAAACAAAATCGACATCCTTTTTTTCCCCACAAACAGAGCTTTCTTTTGGTGGTATTTGATCGCCTCTGCGGTTTATATTTTTTGCGCTATAAACACAAAACAGCGACAATTTTGGAAAAAACGCATTCTTTTTTTACTTTTTGCTATAACAAATATCCCTCCAAAAATATATAAAAAAACATATTTTTTTTCCTCGGTTTAGGCCGATACGTATTCTTCTACATTTTTTTGGTAAAAAAAATTGCAATAAGTTATTTATTGATTGATTTGCGTAAAAGTTATAGCATTTACAATATAGGGGATAGTTTAATGGCATTTTTATTAATATTTTTTTTTCTGCTAGTAATTGCGGCGATTAGCGATTTTTTATTTTTTATTTTATTTTTATTGTGACTGCGACATTATGGCGGACACATTTTTGGGACCATTGTCATTTTTACAGAGATCGGTGCGATTAAATTGCACTGATTACTGTAAAAATTACACTGGCAGTGAAGGGGTTAACCACTAGGGGGCAGGGGGGGGGGGTTAAGTGTGTGCTATGGATGTGTTCTAACTGTAGGGGGGAGGGGCTGTGTGTTACACTACACTAATCGGCTCTCCCGATTACAGGGAGAGCTGATCAGTGACACTGTCACTAGGCAGAACAGGGAGATGCTTGTTTAAATCAGCATCTCCCCGTTCTGACTCTCCGTGAGATGATCGCGGGTATCCCGCACCAATCAAGTCCCGCGGGACCCGCAACGCGACCCGCGGAGCTCGCCGCGGGCACGTACCGCCGGCGGTGCGCACAAGAATGGCACGGCGGCAAATTCAAAGGGACGTATCGTGTCCGTGCCATTCTGCTGATGTACATCTGTGTGCGCCGGTCTTTTTTTTTTTTTTTTTTTTTAAGTGCCCCCATGCTCACGCGCTAATTCTAGGGCCAGACCTTCTGTGTATACAATTTTCTTGGGCAATTTTTCTTTAGATTTACCTAAACCATATTATATGAGGTCAAACCTAAACACTTTCAATTTGTATGCAATCAGGTAGAGACCCTTCCACTACATAGTTGAGGTTGCATCTAAAGAAAATTGAATAAGAAAATGTATATAATGTATGGCTGCCCTTACTCTAAACTGGTATCCTATAAAGGATTTTAAAGTGTCACGTATTGAGATTTTTATTTTTTTGTCGCCGTGGTTTGCAATTTTAAAGCGTGACATGTTGGGTACAGTGGATATAAAAAGTCTACACACCCATGTTTAAGTGTCAGGTTTCTGTGATGTAAAAAAAGACAAAGATACATTTCAGAACTTTTTCAACCTTTTAATGTGACCTATAAACTGTACAACTCAATTGAAAAACTGAAATGTTTTATGGAGGGGCAGTAAAAATAAAAAAATAAAATAATGTGGTTGCATAAGTGTGCACACCCTCATATAACTGGGGATGTAGCAGTGTTCAGAATTAAAGTGGTTATAAACCCTCACAAACCACTTTGACCTACAGGTAAGCCTAGATTAAGGCTTACCTGTAGGTCCAATAAATATCTCCTAAACCTACACGGTTTAGAGGATATTTGCAAAAAGACAGGCACCGCTGTCTATGGCGCATGCGTTGGAGTGACGTCCTCGCAGCTCCGGCGAATCGCAGCGCCGGAGCAGCGAGACCCGGAAGTCACACCGGCATACATGGCAGCGGTGAAGATGAAGAAAGAGGACCGGCGCACTAAGCAGGCCGCTGCTAACGGCGATATGCCGCTCGTGGCGGCTCCCGTGCGCATGCGCGGGAGTGACGTCATTGCAGCTCCGGCGAATCACAGCGAGACCCGGAAGTCACTCTGGGATACATGGCAGCGGTGAAGATGAAGAAAGAGGACTGCTTCGGGGGCTTCGTTCTCAGGTAAGTTCTAAATAATGCCTTTGCCTTTGCAGGGTGCATTTTTTATTTTGATTGGCTTTACTACCTCTTTGAGCAATTACATTCAAACTCATCGTGTATAAAAGACAATTAGCGCCACCTACCTTAAGTGCTATAAACAAACTATAAAGTTTTACTAATCAATACTCCACAGCTGCTCTACACTTCCAGTGAGATCACCTCACCATACACCATACAACGTATAAAATAAAATAAAAGATATAATTGCAGCACTATTAAAGAGGAAGTAAAGCCTCTGTAAAAAAAAAAAAAAAAAAAAAGACACCCTGCAAGGCAAAGGCATAATGAGCTAGTATGCATAGCATACTAGCTCATTATGAAAAACTTACCTGAAAACGAAGCCCCCGAAGCCGTCCTTATCTTCCATCTTCCTCGCCGCCATGCAGGGCCGGAGTGACTTCCGGGTCTCGCCGCTCCAGCGCAATCATTCGCTGGAGCGGCGATGACGTCACTCCCGCGCATGCGCACGAGATCGGCATATTGCCGTGAGAGCGGCATATGCAGTGCGCCCTCAGTGCGCCTGCGCGCCGCTGTCTACGGCGCATGCGCCGTAGACAGCGATGCCTTTTCATCGCTAAATATCTCCTAAACCATGTAGGTTTAGGAGATATTTATTGGACCTACAGGTAAGCCTTAATCTAGGCTTACCTGTAGGCCAAAGTCATGTGGAAGGGTTTACTTCCACTTTAATCTATCATGTGAAATATCCAGTGATATCAAATTACATTTAAATAATTCATATAATAATGTGTTCAATTAAAGTCCATATGCTATTGTTTCCTCTCTTACACATCTGACCAGCTACTCTGTATCCACTTTCCAATCAGTAGCCTCCCAGGGGGATCACAGGAAAGATCTCTCGTATATACTGCCCCACTGAGAAAGCCCAATCAGAGGGCAATACGTGTGTAGAGGGAAAGAGCCGAGCCTGTGACGTCACACAGCCACAGTGGTGAGCAGGCGGACGCATTTGTATTATACAGAGCTGGTTTTAATTGAATATCTTGTAAGTGTTTGATTTTTAATTGGGGCATTTTAATAAATGTCGCAAACGGAGATCCTCTATTTATTGTTGCATGAATGTGGAGCCATATCCTATCAGGAATACCGAGTAATGACTCTGGTGTGGAGGAAGGAGAGAAGCAGTGGGGCAGTATATATGAGAGATCTTTCCTGTGATCCCCCCTGGGAGGCTACTGATTGTAAAGTGGATACAGAGTAGCTGGTCGGATGCGAAAGAGATGAGACCATAGCTGAAATAAAGAGAGAAATTGTTTTGAGTCTTTCTGACTTGTGTATGAGGTGAGCAGGTTAAACGGCTGGTGAAGGTGTGCACATAATCTGCTAAAGACACAATATGCACACGGCGGATGGTGTATAAATTGAGAAGTCGCAATAATTCAATGCAGAAAAGTTTCAGCATATGAACTTTAATTGAACACATTGTTATAAGGATTTATTTATTTAAATATAATTTGATATCCGTGGATATTTCACATTCAAACTCATGTTAAATAAGTCGTTACACACCTGCCATTATTTAGAGTGCCTCTGATTAAACCCAAATAAAGTTCAGCTGTTCTAGTAGGTCTTTCCTGACTTTTTCTTAGTCGCATCCTACAGCAAAAGCCACGGTCCGCTTCCAAAGCATCAGAGGGATCTCATTTGTAAAAGTCATCAGTCAGGAGAAGGGTACAAAAGAATTAGATATACCATGGAACACAGTGAAGACAGTCATCATCAAGTGGAGAAAATATGGCACAATAGTGACATTACTAAGAACTGGACGTCCCTCCAAAATTTATGAAAAGACGATAAGAAAAAAATAGCCAGGGAGGCTTCCAAGAGGCCTACAGCAACATTAAAGGAGCGGCAGGAATATCTGGCAAGTACTGGCTGTGTGGTACATTAGACAACAATCTCCTGTATTCTTCATATGTCTGGGCTATGGGGTAGAGTGGCAAGATGGAAGCCTTTTATTATCAAGAAAAACATCCAAATTTTTTAAAAACAGATCTGAAGTCTCCCAAAAGCATGTGGGAAAATGTTATGGTCTGATGAAACCAAGGTTGAACTTTTTTGGCTATGATTCCAAAAGATATGTTTAGTGCAAAAACACTGCACATCACCAAAAGAACACCATACCCACAGTGAAGCATGGTGGCGGCAGCATAATACTTTGATGCTGTTTTTATTCAGCTGCAACAGGGGCTTTAGTCAAGGTAGAGAGAGTTATACAGTTCCAAATACCGGTCAATATTGGCACAAAACCTTCAGGCTTCTGCTAGAAAGCTGAACATGAAGAGGAACTTCATCTTTCTGCATGAGAACAACCAAAAACATACATCCAAATCAACAAAGGAATGACTTCACCAGAAGAAGATTAAAGTTTTGGAATGGCCCAGCCAGAGCCCAGACCTGAATCCAATTGAAAATCTGTGGGGTGAACTGAAGAGGGCTGTGCACAGGAGATGCCCTTGCAAGCTGAAAGCTTTGGAATGCAAAGAAGAGTCAAGACCTGACATGCTGATAGACTCAGACTCATACCCAAAAAGACTGAGGGGCAGATTTACTAAGACTGGAGCACTCGGGATCTGCTTAAGCTGTGCATGGTAGCCAATCAGTTTTTATATTCAGCTTGTTCAATTAAAGTGGTGTTCCCCCCCCCCCCCCCCCCCCAAAAAAAAATATATGATTAAAATTCCTAAAAAAAGAAGACATTTGGGGGAAAAAAAATGTTAACTCCCCTCTAAATGCCTGATGCTAGGGGTTCCCTCGTAGTCTGCCTCCTTCAGTTCCCGGGCTAAGTGACATCACTTCACCTCGGCGCAGTCAGTCATCTGGGACATGTGACAGGTCCCAGATGACTGCACGGCGCCGCTCGCGCATGTGCAGTATGTCCCCGGCTGTGAAGAATGCTGGCACCGCGGAGCGGGGAACGAGCAGGGCTTTGATCCCCGGCATCGCTGGACCCTGGGACAGGTAAGTGTCCAATTATTAAGTCAGCAGCTGCAGTATTTTTTTTTTTTTAAGGGGCACCCCACTTTAAGCTTTGACAATAAAACCTGCAAGCTGATTGGTTTCTATGCAAAGATGCACCAGATTTTGCATGCTTCAGTTTTAGTAAACCTCCCCCTGAGTGCTGTAATAAAATCAAAATTCTAAAATCAAAGGGTGCTTCAACAAAGTATTAATTCAACAAACTAAAAGATCTGTTTTGTTTTTTCAATTGAGTTGAACAGTTTTTATAGGTCACATTAAAGGTGGAAACGAAGTTCTGAAATGATTTATCTTTGTCTCATATTTTATTTTTATTTTTTTACATTACTGAAACCTGACATTTTAACATGGGTGTGTAGAATTTTTATATCCACTGTATCTATCAGCATAACATCATCTTTTATATTTTACTAAAAAATTGGGTATTATATTGGGTTTGCACTAGATGAGGGCAGGGGGGAGCAGACTTTCTTCATGTAATGTGGTACTGTGGTAAAATAGGGAAATATTGGCAACAGGTAGCTAGAAGAATAGGGAAAGTTCTGAATAAACCTTTTGTGGCTACGATGGAACTGTGTTTGCTGCGGATACTAAGAGAAGAGAGAGACAACAAAGAGAATAAGATCTTCTTAAGGGAGGTACTATTTTTGGCAAGAAAACAAATAATAGAAACATGGATTCAGCCACATCCTCCGACAGTAACTCAATGGGTGAGAGCAGTAAACCAGGTCCTACCTTATGAAAAAATAATGTATGAACAAAGGGGAAATGGGCGGAGATATGAAAACATATGGGCAAAGTGGAATAGATCATGGTTAACAGTGGACATAGGAACACCTGAAAACGTAGTATAAGGTGACCATAGATGGTGAGAGAGAGTGGAATGAATGAGAGGAGAAAATGTAAATGTAATTAGTATTATATAAAGAATTGTAAAAGGATATAAAATGTACAATGTAAATTATTATGTAAGAAAAAAGATTTTGTAATAAAGAGTTTTGAAAATATTGGGTTTGCATGCACCCACATTCATTAAAGTTTATTTTTTTTCCTGAAAATTATAAACTGCTTCGCAAATATTGTGAGCTAAAAATATTGCAACAACTGGTTTATTCTCCAGGGCCTCTGCTTAAATAGATATAACGTTTGGGGGTGCTAAGTAAGTTTCCAGCAAAATAAATGCAGATTTTTGCATGTATAAGAGAAATGTCAGAAGTGGGCTGGACTGGAGGTCAATAAATGGTAAAATATTTGCCAAAGTTATTAGTTCTGCTTTTGTTTTAAAAGGGATAGTTTTTGTACATTTAGCCCGCTGGGTTGAAAGAAAGAAAAAACGTATATTGTGTACCAGGCTTTAGCCCAAGTTCACATTGGTGTGATTTGGCATGCGATTGAACATTTTAAAACGCATGCCAAATTGGTGGCTTTTTCCGGCAATGGCATCGTCTGAATCAGTGCGACGCCACAACGATTCCCAAAAGTAGTGTCTGTACTACTTTTGGCAACTTTGGGTACAATTACAATAGAACATCTGTGCAAGAACCCGCACAGATATCTCTGAAATCGCTCCCTAAGTTGGACTGATATGCGGATATGAAATCGTGCAAGTTCTTCTGAACTCTCATGATTTCAATCCCGCAGCAGTGTGAACCTAGGCTCAATCTTAGGGTTTGTGCTGTATGTAATGTTTCAATTACCTTTTTCAGGTCCACAAGCTAGAACTATTCTTATGCAATCTAGTTTACCCCAAGCCCAGCTGGCGACAATTTGGTAAGACTGCTAAAAGTTCATCTGTTTACATGTTTATTGCAATATTCTCAAAAAATTGTATTTTGATTAAATGTCTAACCTCGATATCCTTGTTTTAATAAAATTAGGTAAGGTGAAATTAGATAAAATAATTTCCTGTTGCTGGTAACAGATTTTGGTAAGGAATTTTAAAAGTAGTTATTTTAGACGTCACTGACTACTGATTTGATTTTATGTCAGGTTTAGTAAAACTGAATTCTTTTGTGTTTATAATTTAATTGGAACTGGGTGTTTTTTCTTTCTCCACAAGTTTACCATTGTCATTCTAGATGCTATAAGCTGCTACACATGCATTACTAAGTTATTGTCAATATTCCCATCGCACACTATCCTGGAATAGAAGTAGCGGGTGCTGAAGCAACTGCCAAATGGAGACCAGGGACATTGCAGATCAATGCAGATATTCTCCAGCACACCACGGATCATCTATTAGGATCTGAAATATTTATTGAAGAATAATCACATCACAAGAATCGGAGTGCAACGTTTCAGGACTGTGCAGGACCTCTTCGTCAGGCATGTGAAGAAGGGGTCCTGCGAAGCTCCAAAACATTGCACTCTGTCTCTTGTGATGTGATCATTCTTCAATTAATCTTTCAGATGTTCTGTGGAGTGCTGGAGAATATCTGCATTGACATGTAATTATTAATGCACCATAATTTTATATTCTATATTAGATTATCACTCCATCCAAATTTTTTTTTATTTTTTTGATAGGTCCAATCAATAAATCACCTAACCGCTTCTTTCAGGGACTGTGTGCATGTAAGAGATTTTTCTTACAGTCATATGTAAGGGTTCCAAAGTGTCAATCCAACCAAACGTGTGTGTGTGTGTTTTTTTTTTTGTTTTTTTTTAAATCTAGGAGGTGCCTTGTGGGCTAAAGCAAGCCCTGGCTTCTTATGTCTTGTAATTTTTCAACTGAGATATTTCTGCCATAATTTCCAAATCTTTTTTTATTCTACCTGGAAGTGTTAGCATGTTCCAGCTCCTCCTGTTGCATTTTCCATATAAACAAAATTGCAGCAGGCAGAGGGAGAGCTCCTCTTAATGGCCACAGCAAATATACAGAACTGGGAAACTCAGCGCAGAGATCCCACCAAAAGTCCCTTGGATATAAAAGAAAGAGGGTGCGTAGAGGTTGCGTAACCCCTGCAAATTGCCTTCTGTTATTTGGTCCTATTTGGTCTGTCAGGCATACTGAGTTTTGTGATATCTGACTGTTTCATATAATACCTGTTGTAACTGCCAAAAATCTTGTCAGTGGATAAAGTCCTGTGGTCTGTGTTTTTGGCTACACTCTTAATTACATTGTTCCCAGCTATCTCTGAGGACTACAGAAGCCCTCCCCTCTATAATATGGAGAAAAGAAGGGGGGGACGTTTCTGTTGCCTTTTCCTAGTTTGATGGTGCTGATCCTTCATATTTACAGTATACTGAATGTGCATTGTTAGGACAGGAAGTGTTACTGGCAGGTTCTGCATGTTAAAAAAAAATGAATATTGTTCTTGGGTCTATATAGATACGCTTTAACTCATCAGAATCTACCAAAAAAATAATAATTTAAAAGTCAAGGTCAGGTTCCTTTTTTCTTCTGAAAGTATTACCTGTATTGTGATTTCCAGCTTGGTTTATGGCATATTTTTTCTTTTATTCTGTCCCAGGAATCTTTCAGACATCGATCAAGATGGGAAGTTAACAGCAGAAGAGTTCATCTTGGCTATGCACTTAATAGACGTTGCAATGTCTGGCCAGCCGCTCCCTCCAGTGCTTCCTCCAGATTACGTGCCACCGTCGTTCAGGTGAGAAATAAACTCAATTTTCAGCTGGAAAAACAGTGCGTTTTTTTTTTTTTTTAACATAAAGTATGTAAATTTTTTGGAATTGTTTTCTATCTCCCTTTGCACTATATAAAAGTTGCTAGTAGTGCAAACAGCAAGCTGGGGGTGGAGAGGGAATAACATTGAATACCTTAAAAAGTAAACTCCCCTGGTTTGTTTGTACCTATAGGTAAGCCTGTAATAAGGCTTACTTGTAGGTACTGTAAATAGCTCCTAAACTTGCGCAGTTTAGGAGATATTTACTGTATACGCCACAGATGACTTTGTCGGCGCATGAGCTCTGCAGGAACTGCAGGCCGCCTGTGCCGTTTCTTCAGAGCCCTGTACCGTGACTGGCGGCTCCCACGCGGGAGTGACGACATTGCAGCTCCCGCCGCTCACAGCGCAGGAAGCCCACGAACCTGAAAGAAACACCAGATGTCAGCCGTCTCAGCAGTGTGTGGGCTATCTGTGTCAGCCGTCTGGAGGGCTTCATGCTAAGGCAAGTATTTAATAATGAGCTAGTAAGCGATGCATACTACCTCATTATGCCTTTTGTCTTACAGGTTTTTTTTATTGGGTTTTACAACTTTAACTGCAAGTGGTGTCCTCCACCTGGCTGTGCTGTGTGAGGGAGCTGTGTAAATCTAAGGTAGAGGAAATATTCCCACTGCACGCTTTATATGAAATGAGTTTAGTTGACAGGAACTATCAATCAGCATCGCTCAAACGTTTGGAAA
>CM053027.1:49834085-49879085 GCA_028564925.1 Lithobates sylvaticus | reverse complement strand
CAGTTGAAAAAATGACTGAAGTTCCACTTTAAGGTAATAATACTTCCTATGGGTTAGGTTTTACCTTTCTCCCATCTAGTTTGGGTCATGCCTCCTGTGTTATTGATTTCCCACTTGTACTGAAAATACTGCCCTCCTGAACCTTATTCACACCCTTCATTATATCTGATGGTTTCAATAATTTTCCCTCTTCCCCTCTGTTTTCTGCCAGTGACCTTTGAAGATAAGAAGCGGGAAAACTTTGAACGTGGGAACCTAGAATTGGAGAAAAGGAGGCAGGCTTTGTTGGAGCTGCAGCGTAAAGAGCAGGAGCGTCTTGCTCAGTTGGAACGGGCTGAACAGGAGAGGAAGGAACGGGAACGGCAAGAACAGGAGCGAAAGCGCCAACAAGAGCTGGAGAAACAGCTGGAAAAGCAGCGAGAGTTGGAACGTCAACGAGAAGAAGAGCGAAGGAAAGAAATAGAGCGGAGAGAGGTAGCTCCTCCTTATGATCTTTTGTCTTCAGCAAGCTTAATAAGTAAAAGATTGTATTTGTGAATTTCATTAATACAGACAATTATAAAAACCTGATAGAAATCCTAGTACCTCTCCACTCAAATATTCCACTCCTAAAGCATTTGTTACCCTCAAGACTTTATCTTGTTCCCTGTTTGATCTTGTTTGTATAGATAACAGCACAGTGCTTGTGCTGTGTAATTTGGCCCCTTCTATCACCTAAAACACCTGGCTGATCCTGCCTGGTTCTACCCTCCCCCTGTAAACTGACCAGGCTGCTGAGCCCTGACACTGTGGTCAGCTTACGTGCCTCTGTCACCCGCTCTCCTCTGTCGTCCCCCCACCCCGCCTGTCAGCTGTATCAGCGCCCACCCTTCCCCCTCCTCTCCCCTCCTGCAGAAATAACGGTGTTTTTTTCAGGCACTCACCTGTCTTCCTTAATGCCAAGTTCCCTGTGTATGTGTTTTTATTTTAAAAAAGTTTGCTCTCTTATAGCCTAGCAGAGCTAACTGGAAAATAATACCTGGGGCTACTCCAAACATGCCCCCGGCATATGGGAGAATCGGAGGTATTCTTTTCAATATCCTATCACAAAGGATGATGGAACCCACACCTACCCCTAGACCAAATTGATTTGAAGCAATCCCTCCTATTCTAGCAGTGCTCCCGTGACCGCCCGCCCCTCTCCTCCTCCCCTCCCGACTGATGTCAGAGGGGGATTCTCAGCCCCGCCTGCTGTAACTGTCAGATTGGGAGAGGAAGCAGCGGTCAGGTGAGTGCTGGGATATAAGATATAGAAAGGATTTTTTTTTTTTTTTAAATAAAACACATACACAGGGCACTTAGCATTAAGGTAGACCGGTGAGTGCTTGAAAATTACCAAGTTGGGTTACAACCACTTTAGGATAAAAAAAAAATAAGTTTTTCCTACATTAATTGCTACTCCATAAACTTATTTATTTTATTAAACACCTTTCACAAAAATTAGTTTTAGAATGGTGTCGTTTTGGCTAGAGATTTGTAGGTGCCTTCAAACATATTGGAAAGGCGTTGCGATGGAATTTTTGTGTAGGAAGGACCTCATTAGGTTATGAGGAAAAAGAGTAGGCAGAGCCTTGCTGATCTGGAATCCTGCACTGTCTTGGCGTTGTTCCCGACAGCATATGTTGTATGAAACGGACCCCGGAGCGCAGATCTAATGTGAGTAGGCAGCTTGTCTGGTACAGCTAATTACTATCCGCCAACAGCCAGAATGATCCAAGTGCTTCAGGAAATTAAGCAATGTTTTGACTTTTTAGTTAAAGGTGACAAAGCCAAATCTTACTTGCTAAGGATTGCTTTGTGCTCATCATTAAGGATGAGCTCAGGTGTGTTCGCAAACAGCACGTGCAGAGCCCGCCAGGAAGTTGGCACTGCACAGCGCTAATCACAGACAATGAGACATTTCCCGATCTCTGCAGCCGTGCATCGGGACAATGTCTCACTGCTTGTGATTAGCACTCCACAATGCCGACTTCCTGGCGGGCTCTGCACGTGCTGTTTGCGAACACGCCTGAGCTCGTCTTAACTCATCGTACCAATTAATTCTCTGATCCAACAGTGCATTGTTTGAACTTCATGTGAAGTGTGTCATCAAAGTATTTTGGTGTCCTTTTATGAAGCAGTAAAATCTATTCACTGCTTCATTCTCCGGCATTCACAGAGGAGATCTTTCGCCAGTTTATGAAGCGGAGTAGATCGCTTCACCCTTGGAGGAGTGGAGGATGGAGTCAACATGTTTTGGACTGTGTGTGACTTTCTTTCCACCAGAAGTAAAGTGCTGGGGGTGGGGGTGAAGTAGGGACTTGGTAAACATGTGTTTACCAACCCCCCCCTCCTCGTACAATGAATATAGGCAGTGATCGCTGCTATATCTACTGACAGCTGATCATTGTAACTGCGAGTGTTAGTGTATCAGATTGTCATTTTCTGAATGAATTAGGAATCTCTATACAGATTCCATTCATTTGTGTAACGTGCTACAGAGAAAATTACTATCTTTAGTCCTTCTCTGTCTCAAAAAAAGAAAAATGGGGGTCTGTCTGGACCTCTGATATCTCACCAAAGACCCCCAAAAAAATTATAATAATTAAAAAAAAGTAAACAAATATTTTTTAACACATACATAGTAAGACTCCCCAGGTCCGCCCGCACTCACCCCTCCATGATGAACGCCCCACCCCTCCACAGCTTTCTCAGCTTCTCCTCTCGGCTAACCCGATTCCATCCTGATTGGCCAGGAGGAGAAGACGATAGCGAATATTAATACGCTATTATCATAAGTGGGTGGATTCGGGGTGCAATGCTCTGCACCCCGAGCCAAATCCTTTTCAAGCCAATTGGATCCTCAGGCACCCTGCAGGGGGGTGGTGCCCTAGCACCCCTAATGGACCAACCGCTCCTGGTAAGACCCCTTTCACATGGAGCGGACTCTGTCAAGCAGATATGCCTGTGCAGCGGGGGATCTGTCTGCTGATCCCCCGCAGAGCAGGCAGATGACAGGTCCGCATCTGCTCCGCTGATGCAGACGTAGACACAGCCCGCTATTCTCTATGGGGCGGTCAGATGGAAATGGACCGCCTGTCCATTTCCATCGGATACCATCTGAACCGATCGGCTAGATGGATGGGGAATGGACTCCCCATCCGTCTGTTTTTAGCGGACTGGACTGGATCGGATGCAGGCGGGTATAAACGGACACAGGGCATACACTGCGTACCTTTTACAGGTTTTCCGTGCATCTCTGTGCAGGCAGTCCCATTGATATCATTTGGGATGTAGCACCTGCACGAACAGACAATTTTACATCCATGTAGGTCCGCATGCATGTCCCTGAGCTCACACTGTCTGCGTTCGGGGTCATGTACCCACACCCACATGGATTTCAGATTGGGAACAGCAGCTATGCCTTTGCAGCCGTTGCATCTCAAATTACATAAATGGGACTGGCTGTACGGGGATGCATGCAACACCTGTGCATCCCTGTGCGGGTAAACATGGCCCCCCCATAGGCCTCCATGGGCATACACTTAAGTATGCCATATGTAAACAATGCTTCAGTAGAAACGGGAATTGTAATCTAAGTAAGTTATGTTGTGTCTATGTGCACTATTAATGATTTTAGTGTATTTTTAGGTTAAGTTTTTATATTTAGCAGGAATTTGGTAAAATTAGCTGTGTTTTTTTTATCTGTGAATAAAGGTTTTAATGTATTTTTTGCAAATATATTGGTTTAATAAACATTTGCGCAAATACTGCAGGGTCTAAAAAATCAGTAGCACCTTCTTTTTATTCTACTGGTTATGTGCTTTCAGAAGATATAAAGTTTTGGGGGTGTTTAACAAACTCTAAAATCTATAAGTGTAAAATAAAAAAAGCAAAGGAAAAATTGCAAAAATGGTCTGGCCACCTGAGTGTACAAAATTGAGCGAACAGGGCCTGGCAGCGAAAGGGTTAAGAAAGCTTCCACTTTTGACAGCTTGCATCCCCAGTGTTATTCACTACTGGCTGATACAGTGTTTTCTACCTGTACAGAGAGCAACACATTCTACTCTATTTTGTTCCTTTCAACACATATCATTGGTTTCATTCCTGTACTCCCTAAATTCTAGCTTAGCCTAGATTCTATTATTTTTTTATTTTTATTTTTTTAACGAAGGCTGGGTTCACATATACAGGTGCAGCTCATACAACTAGAATATCATAAAAAAAAGTTAATTAATTTATTTTGGTAATTCAATTCATTTAGACACAGTGATTTATTTCAAGCATTTCTTTTTTTAATTTTGATGATTGTGTCTTACAGCTAGTGAAAACCTAAAATTCAGTATCTCAGAAAATTTGAATATTACATAAGACCAATAAAAAATAAATAAAAAAAAAAAAGGATTTTAAAACAGAAATGTTGGCTTACTGAAAAGTATGCCCATGTACAGTATAGTTTGCACTCAATACTTGGTCGGGGCTCCTTTTGCATGAATTATTGCATCAATGCGGCGTGGCATGAAGGTGACCAGCCTGTGGTACTGCTGAGGTGTTATGGAAGCCCAGATTGCTTTGATGGTGACCTTCAGCTCATCTGCCTTGTTGGGTCTGGTGTCTCTCCTCTTCCTCTTGACAATAAAACACAGATTCTCTTTGGGGTTTAGGTCAGGCGAATTTGCTGGCCAATTAAGCACAGTGATACCATGATCATTAAACCAGGTATTGGTACTTTTGACAGTGTGGGCCGGTGCCAAGTCATGCTTGAAAATGAAATCGGCATCTCCATAAAGCTGATCAACAGAGGGAAGCATGAAGTGCTCTAGAATTTCCTGGTAGAGGGCTGTACTGACTTTGGACTTGATAAAACACAGTGGACCAACACCAGCAGAAGACATGATTCCCCAAATCATCACCAACTGTGGAAAATGTTGCATTTCATTTGGAAATCAAGGAGAGAGTGAAGGGCAGGGCCGAGCAGAAGCTCTGTGTCATATGGACACATAGAGTAGGGCTTTTGGGGGCACTGGTCAAGGGGGAGGAGACGGGAGTGCCAGTGGGGCCCCCTCGCCCAAGAGGAGGATGAGATGAGAGCGGTTCTCAAGGAGTCCTAAAACCGTTTTTGTTTTTTTTTGTTTTTTTTTTGTCTCAAAATGTTTAAACCAATGTTTAATACAGGACATATCCATGACACTAGATTAACAGACCATGTCAGGTTTTCTAAAGAGTACAACTGAAGTACAATCATCACTGACTGTGGAAAATTGTGCATTTCATTTGGAAATCAAGGTCCCAGAGATTGAAAGGAAGAGTGGAGAGGCACAGAATCCAAGTTGCTTGAGGTCCAGTGTGAAGTTTCCACAGTCAGTGCTGATTTGGGGAGTCATGTCTTCTGCTGGTGTTGGTCCACTGTGTTTTATCAAGTCCAAAGTCAGCACAGCCCTCTACCAGGAAATTCTAGAGCACTTTATGCTTCCCTCTGCTGACCAGCTTTATGGAGATGCTGATTTCATTTTCCAGCAGGACTTGGTACCTGCCCACACTGCCAAAATACTGATCACCTTCATGCCACGCCACATTGATGCAGTAATTCATGCAAAAGGAGCCCCGACTAAAGTATTGAGTGCAAACTATACTGTACATGGGCTTACTTTTCAGTAAGCCAACATTTCTGTATTAAAATCTTTTTTTTATTTTTTTTTGTTTTTTTGGTCTTATGTAATATTCAAATTTTCTGAGATACTGAATTTGGGGTTTTCACTAGCTGTAAGACACAATCATCAAAATTCAAAGAAAAAAAATGCTTGAAATATATCGCTCTGTGGAACGCATCTTGTATAAAACAGGAGTTTCACTTTTTGAATTAAATTACTAAAATAAATAAACTTTTTGATGATGGTCTAATTTTATCAGATGCACCTGTATGTATGTATGTATGTATGTATGTCCTGTTTTGGTGTAGCGTTGGTGGAATTTCCATTCACCGGTTAAGGTGCGAGTTTGACACTGAAATCACACCTGAACCAGAGTGAAAAACTAACGGGGCCTTTTTTGATTTCGCACCACAACCGGCCTGCATATATGTGAACAGGCGTCATTGAAGGCCGGTCTGGTTCAAAACGCATCCGATTTGCATATATGTGAGCCGAGCCTAAATATTCAATTTTCAAAGAGAAGAACTAACTGAATTGTTGGCACTTCTCATTTGTGTGCATGGCTTTTTGTTAATGTTGCATTCGTTTTCAGAAAACTATGAAGGCATTAGAATTTCCCTGTCATTTTTAACAGGCCGCAAAGCGAGAACTTGAGCGTCAGAGACAGCTGGAGTGGGAGAGGAATCGGCGTCAGGAACTCCTGAACCAGAGGAACAAGGAACAGGAAGACATTGTTGTACTGAAGGCCAAAAAGAAGACTCTGGAGTTTGAGCTGGAAGCTTTGGTAAGTTCTTAGCTGACTTGTAATCTTAAGAAGAGTGAGGTCAAAGGAGCTGAAAAGATCATTGTTTTTATTTTTTTGCTTGTCCATTGTGTAGAATGACAAAAAGCATCAGCTGGAAGGAAAACTTCATGACATTCGGTATCGGTTGACCACACAGCGACAGGAGATTGAAAGTACGAACAAGTCCAGAGAGCTGCGGATTGCTGAAATCACACACTTACAACAGCAGCTTCAGGTGAATATATTGCTTTTTTCTTTAAGCATTATTTTTTGTCTAATAAAGCAAATTTCCAACAAAATTAGTACTTCATCATTTACATTATGTAGGATTATTAAAGAGGAGCTCCAGGCTCCCTCCAAAAAATTTAAGGCAGCAGATATAATCACTGTTGCTGCTGACTTTTAATATAAAGACACTTGCCTGTCTAGGGTTCCAGCTATGTCCTCACCAGAGCAGATTCTTCAATTGGCTTCTGGGGCAGGCACCGGCATCACAAGTAAGGGAAAGTGGCAGTGAAGCCTTGCGGCATAACCAGTTACTGCGCAGGCGTGAGCCGCGCTGCGCATTGTGGTTGATCCCATAGTCTGTAATGTGTCCCAAAAGACTGCCGCGGAATGAGGGGGGAGCCTCCCCCCCCAAAAAGTGCCAAAAGGGGCAGGGGAGGGTGGATATAAATCAACTATTCCCCCCCCCCCCCCCCCAAGTTAGAACACACAGTTCTAGTGTTAACCTCTTCCCTGCCAATTACATTTATACAGTAAACCGCTGTATAGTTGTCACCGATCCCAAAAATGTGTCAAGTGTCCGATCTGTCCGCCATAATGTCGCTGTCCCGATAAAAATAAGATCACCGCCATTACTAGTAAAAAAAAAAAATGCCATAAATCTATCCCCTATTTTGTAGACACTATAACTTTTGCGCAAACCAATCAATATACAGTTATCGCGAAACTGAGGAAAAATACTTTTTTTTTTTTTTTTTAAGAATTTTGGGTATTTATTATAGCAAAAAGTAAAAGATATTGTGTTTTTTTTTTTTTTCAAAATTGTCACTTCTTTTGTTTATAGCGCAAAAAATTAAAAACCGCAGAGGTGATCAAATCCCACCAAAAGAAAGCTCTATTTGTGGGGGGGGGGGGGGGGGACAACAAATTTGTTTTGGGTGCAGCTTCGCACGACTGCGCAATTGTCGGTTAAAACTATGCAGTGCCGTATAGCAAAAAATGGCCTGGTCATTGAGCAGCCAAATCTTCCGGGGCTGAAATGGTTAAAGTGAATGGGACTGTCGGTGAGTCAACAGCGGGTCAGAGGAGGAGCCGCTGCAGGACAGAGATGACAGTTGCTCTTTAAAAATTAGGATTTCAATCAAGCCTTTTTACTAGTGATTTTAAATCGACTTGATTTTACTCAAATCCACCCTGGTGCAAACAAGCGGAACTTCCCCCTTTTGGGAGGAGCTCTGCTTTAAAGGCACTTCAGTAAAGTATAATGAAAATGTTAAATGGCAAATACTTGTCTGTTTTCTCAAATAGTAATAAACTTCTCTCCTCCAAGAGATCATATCATTTTTGTTGTGTGGAAAATCTTTGCAGATAGAAGTACTGCAGTCAGTCAATCTGTATCTTAAGGCTGCAAGCTTCTTTAATGGTGATCACATGACCCAGAACCTGACCATTGGTCATGTGAACTGCATCAGAGAAGCAAAAAAGAATGCAGAAAGCAACTTTTTTTTTTTTTTTTTATACATTTATCTCCATTGTTTTCTGGTACCTATTCTCTTATAGCGTTTTGTCTGGTTTGTGGAATAATGTTCATTTTTAGCATTTAGATTTCTATAAACTGTGTAAAAAAATTGCAAATCCTGAACTGCTTTCCATATTTTTTCCACAGGAGTCTCAGCAGCTGCTTGGAAAATGGATTCCTGAGAAACAGTCCCTAAATGACCAATTAAAACAGGTTCAGCAGAACAGTTTGCACAGTAAGCCCGTACTTTTCCTTGTGTACAAATATTAGAGTAGTTATGTCTTTGCAGAAAGGTGTCTTTTTACACACCCAGCACTTGGCAAAAAAGTTTAATTCCTGCATGGACTTCTTCATTGAGTACATCAGTAGTAGTAGTAGGGATGCAGATTGCTATTGTTCAGGTGTGTGCGTGTTTGGGGAAAGGGGGGGGGGGGGGGGGGGGGGGTAGATCTAAGTACAGAACATTTTTTTCAATTTAGCATATATCCCGCAGTTATGCTATCATTATTTTGATGCAGTCAGAATGTTTGATGTGGAGGTTGGGTACACCTTCCAAATGCTACCTTGACAGAAATATGTGGCATGCTGTACACCACAGGTGTCAAACACAAGCCCCGTGGGCCAAATTTTAAGTGGCCATCACACCTCTCCTGCAGCTGCAGGAGAGCTCCAACCCTCCTCTGGTCCTCCTCCAGACCCCACTTTCTGCTTTCAAGCAATGCATCCAGCTTCTTCCCAGCAGCAGTATAAGGAAAGGGGGTGCACTGTGATGTTCGGGAGAGTAGGGGACTCAACATCTGATGGTGGGGTGGCTCTTGACATCTAATGTAAGGGGGGGAGGGGATGCCCTAGACATCTAATCTTACAGATTACACCCAGCCCTTTTGAGGACAATCATAATGCTGATGCGGCCCACAATGAAATTGAGTTCGACACCCCTGCTGTATACTTTCCACCATGGAAACCTTGGAGTACAAAATAACACTGCAGTTACTGAATGAACCCCTGGTAAGAATACACCTGTCAAACATTAGTACCTGTTTATAGCGGCATCCTCTGTCTTCCTCCTTCCCAACTAGGGTTTATGCGCACTGCAGCTCAAAAAACAGATGCTTTTACAGACATTTAGGCCCCTTTCACACTGGGGCGGTGGGGGCGTCATCGATAAAGCGGCGCTATATTTAGCGCCGCTTTACCATCGTTTTAGTGGCGCAGTTTTACCCCCGCTAGCGGCCGAAACAGAGTTAAAACCGGCCACAAAGGGCCACTGCAGCGTCGCATTGCCGGCGGTATAGCCACGCTGCACCATTGATTTCAATGGGTAGGAGCGGTGAATAACACCGCTCCTTCACCGCTCCAAAGATGCTGCTAGCAGGATTTTTTTTTACCGTCCTGCTAGCGCACCGCTCCAGTGTGAAAACCCTCCGGCTTTCACACTGGAGTGAAAGGAGCCGCTTTTTTCAGGTGCTATACAGGCACTATTTTTAGCGCTGTAGCGTGTGAAAGGGGAAAGCTTTTATTTCAGCTTGAAGAAGTTTTTGCTTTTTTTGTGCTCTTGTGCACATCATTTTTTTTTTTTTTTTAGTTCTTTTGAGCTTTTTTGAGCATAAGCATTTTTTTTTTCACAAACCCTCCTAGATATTGTTTTCTGAACCACTGTGTAGACAAAACAAAAAAAGTTTTCAAGCCTTTTTGAGCTCTTTGGGGCACTAGCTCCTCCCTTACAAATGCGAGTTTGGTGGGGTTTTTTTTTTCTGCCTGTAGGAGCATATGCCTGAAACTGTGTGCATAGACACATTGGCTAACATATGGTGGGGGGGGGGGAGGCAGAAAAAAATAAGCGCTCAAAAGCCTGTAGGAGCAACTTCTTCAAGCTCCTTTTTTATCTGCAGTGTGCATGAGCCCTTGGGATTGATGCACACTGCAGCTCAAAAAAAAATGCTTTTACAGGCATTTGAGCTTTTGTTTCAGCTTGAAGAAGCTTGTACATTTTTTTTTTTTTCCCCAAACCCTCAAATAAAAATAATTCTAGCCCTAGACCGCCTCCTGTAACTTAAAACATGCAACCTGTAGAATTTTTTTAAACGTCGCCTATGAAGATTTTTAAGGGTAAAAGTTTGTCGCCATTAGCTTGAAATGTTGGGTAGCAATTTACTCGGCGTAACCTCATCTTTCACAATATAAAAAAACATTGGGCTAACTTTACTGTTGTCTTATTTTTTTTAATTAAAAAAAGTGTGTTTTTTTTACAAAAAAAAGTGCACTTGTAAGACGGCTGCGCAAATACGGTGTGACAAAAAGTATTTCAATGATCGCCATTTTATTCTCTAGGGTGTTAGAAAAAAAATGTATAATGTTTGGGGGTTCGAAGTAATTTTCTAGCAAAAAAAAAACAACTTTTAAACAACAAATCTCAAAAAGAGGCTCGGTCCTTTAAAGGGGTGGGCCAGCGAAAAAAAAATAAAAAAAAATTAAGTCAGCAGCTATTAACACTGTAGCTGCTGACTTTTAATAAGCACTTACCTTTCTAGGGTTCCCGCAAGGCCGACCCGTCCCTCGGCTCTCGGGTCCCGACTCCACCATTCAAAGTAAGGGAAACAGGCAGTGGAGCCTTGCGGTCTCGCTTCCCGTCTCCTACTGCGCATTCGCGTGTCACGCATCGCTTTGTGAATGGGGCGCGCTGTGTTGTCGGACACACACAGTTCCCACAACACACCGCGCCCCATTCCCCAGAAGACAACGCGAGGAGAAGAAGACCGAAGATCACTGCGGAATAGGAAGCGGCAGATTAGGACGATTTGCCTCGCAACAGACATTTCTGGAGCCAGTTTATGCCTTTTTTTTTTTTTCTAGGGTGGACCTCCCCTTTAAGTGGTTAAAAAAACAAAAAATGTTTTTCCGCTGAGGATAAAGCACTACAACAGGCACAGTTCAGTCATGCGCCTGGGAGGAGGAGCCATCTGTGTGTTTTCAGCTTGGATCCCCCTTTTGTGGCAGAGCAGGTAGCACCCTCATGTCAGCATGTAGCTGTATTCCTTGGAGTGTGCAGAATACCCTGCAAAAGAGAGGAGACAACTCAAAATCAGATAACATTGGCAGACAGGATAAAAATTTAGGAAATTACGAGGTTTAAACAAACAAAAAAAAAAAGCAGCAATATCGGCAATAGTGACACAGATGGTGATGGGCGGGGGAAGCAGTGTGGGTGTTTTTTAGTGAGTTCCTTTTCCACAAAAAAAAAAAAAAAAAAACCCAACAGGTGTACTTGCCCATTCTAGCAATAATTCTAAATATCAAAAAAGGCAGTATCTGCACTAGACAAAATGTGCCAACATAGGGGCCCATCTTGCTTTGTAGGGTTTCAGTGAAGGAAGGGGCTACTTGCCATTTGACCCTTACATATACCCAGTGAAGTGACTCGCCTCAGGTGATACACAGAGATGAAACAAATCCTCCTACATAAGTTGTACCTGTTTATCTGCGGTCTTGTCTTCAGCAGTTCAAAGTCCAACATTTTTAAAGCTTGTGTGAGCTGTGAGACAAAAAGGGGTGGAGAGCTGAAACCACACTCTGCAGAGCTCAGTGAAGTGAGCTCTGACAGCTGATTGATGTGAAGGGACACACCCCCTCCACACAGCAGACAGGAACAGAGCTGAGGCTGTCAATCTGCTGGAGCTCCCTCCCTTGTCACCTTTTTTCCTCTTGGTGTCAGGAAAACTTGCAAGAAGTGATTCATGCTGATAACAGAGGAAGGAAGCAGCAAACAGGAGTGCTCTTAATTGAGACAATATGCTTTGTTCATATTTTGTCTGTTTGAAAACCACTATAAGTAAAACAATATATTGGCATAGCTGTGCAGTGTGGCCATACTTGCTTCAATAATTGTAATTGTTCTGGCCTGTCCCCAGGAGATTCCCTCCTATCAATGAGAAGAGCTTTGGAAGCCAAGGAAATGGGCCGTCAGCAACTGAGAGACCAGCTGGATGAAGTGGAGAAGGAAACCCGAGCAAAACTTCAAGAGATCGATGTATTCAATAATCAGCTAAAGGTATCAGCTTTTACACACTCCTTTCTGTCCTCTTTCTTTTCTCACCTCATTTTTATTTTTTTTATCTGACACTTTATTTTACAATTTTGTCCTATTTTTTGTTTTGTTAATTTTTTGCATGTTAATCACTGCTGTTTTGGAAGAGATGCCACATTTTAGTGAAAAGCATAAGTGCACCTTTGGAACATGTTAGATGTTCTCTCCATTTTTAGGGTGTTATATGTAACATGTTCCAGCTCCTGAACCTTCTCTCCCCGATTGCCCCCCCTTCCATGTGACAGCGGGCGGTGGTTCCTCTCCCCCACCCAGTGTCCCTTTTCAAAAGTAGAACCGCTGAGAGAAAATCCCATCGTTTTATTCAGAAGCACAAAGATTTGTGTGACTAAGCCCTAAAATGACTATCAGATTTGTTGACACGGTATAGGCAGTGATGAGAAATTTTGATTTAGAATTAAGTTCTAGTGTAAAAATTGTATTTTCTTGCCTTTCCTTTTCACTTACCTTCCTCCCCCCCTCCCTTCCAGCTGTCAGCACCCTCCTCACTGTGCTCTGCAGAGAATAAAATGGGGATTGTTACAACATTTTGTCACACCGTATTTGTGCAGCGGTCTTACAAATGCAATTTTTTGGGAAAACAAATACTTTTTTTTTTTTTTTTTGTACTCTGTAAAAGATGATGTTCCGCCGAGTAAATGGATACCTAACCTGTCATGCTTTAATATTACGCACGCTCGTGGAATGGCGACAAACTACGGTACTTAAAAATCTCCATAGGTGACCATTTTGGCCAATACTTCACGTGTGTGGTTTGAACACCGATTACATATGTGGGCGCGACTTGCGTATACGTTGGCTTCCGAGTGCGACCTTGCAGGGAAGGGGCACTTTCCATTTTTATTTTTACTTTTTCTTATTTATTTTACTTTTTTATTTTTACACTGTCCCTTTTTACGTTTTTGTATTTTTTTTTCTTTTTTTTAAATATATATCACTTTTATTTCTATTACAGGGAATGTAAACATACTTTGTAATATAAATAAGCATGACAGGTCAAAAAGACCTCAGATCTCACATTTACATTTTAAAAGCAAAACAAAAAGGCATTTTGTCTTGAAGAGGAGAAATAAAATCATTCCCTTTAAGGCTGGAGGACAGAAGTGGCGTCGGACGTCGCTTGTCGCTCCGTTCCTCCAAGGGCATAGAGCCCAGTGGGGCTTTCTGCCCATCAACAGATCAGATTGGCTCTGGGCTAACCAACGGGTCCAGTAAGCCCGGAGACGACCGGGAAACAGCGGGAGGGGGCACCTCTTCCGCTGCCTATAATAGTGATCTCGTGGGGAATCCGCCACTGGGGCCATTTTTATAAGATGCAAAATCGCCCGCAGTACAAACAAATACTGGGGTTCTGACAGGTAGCTGCAGCCATAACTGTTTGTAACGTCAAAGTAATGAGCTTTGAACCTGTTAGACAAGAGGATCTTGTATAAAAAAAGAGCTTGGAAATAAATTTTACATAGAATAGAAAAATAATCACACCACATAGATGCAACCTAAACACTCAGATCTTTATCTGGCATGAATTTGTACAGATTTACTCCCCTAGATTGTATCATGCATGCATATTTTTAGCCCACAAGTGTTTCAAAAGTGAAACTTCCACTTATGACGACCACCCCCTCCGATGCCACATTTGGCACCTTTCGGGGGGGAACCTGTTTTTTACAGGTACCCTGTCCCCACTTCCGGGAGACCAGGCGACACCGAAGTATGTCGTCAGCTTGGCCCCCTCCTCCCTCCCCTTCTGCTGGGCCAGTGAGAGAGCGCAGCGCAGTAGGGACCCGGCCATGAAGCTGAAAGGCTACACTGCCGGGTTCCCTCACCAGCAATGGCGGTGGCAGCACCTGAACAGCCGATGTAAAGATTGGCTGTGGTGCCGACATCTCTGGACTCCAGGACAGGTAAGTGTCCTAATGTTACAGTATGTGTAGCCACTGACTGTTGATTTTTAAAGGGGCGGGCGGAACTCCGCTTAAAGTTTATTTTTTGGCTCAAGATAACCTCAATCTGACTGTCTATTTTCGCTGCCTGTCCGATTCTGTAGATTGTCAGCTGATGTTCTTCTGGTCATCATGTTGAAAGCAGTTTTGCACTGCTACTCACTGGATAGTCAATGAGGTTAGTGGGAGAGGTGTTTGGCTTATCAGCAGCACATGTAGCTATAGAATAAAATCCCATATGCCCCAATGGAAAGGTTTTGCTGCAGGTTTAAAGTGGTTGTAAACCTCAGACGTGCAATATGAACAAAGCATATCCTTCTATAGCGTGTACTTATCTCAATTAGGAGCACTAAATGTAATTTCTGTCTGCTGCTTCGTTCCTCTGTTATCAGCATGAATCCCTTTTGACAAGTTTTCCTTAAATCAAGAGAAGACTGGGAGGGATCTCAAACTGAATGGCAGCCTCAGCTCTGTTGCTGTGTGAAAGGGGGGTTCTTTCTTTCCTTTCCTTTCTACTTACCTTCCTTCCTTCCAGCTGTCAGCACTCTCCTCACTGTGCTCTGCAGAGTGTAATTTCAGCTCTCCACCCCCCCCCCCTTTTTTTTCTCACAGCTCGGACCAGCTTTATAAATTCTGTATTTTGAACAGATGTAGAGAAGAGAGGGCTGCAGAAAAACATATACAACTTATGTAGGAGGATTTGTTTTTTATCTGTGTATCACCCACCTCACTACGTATATGCAAGGGTTTACAACCACTTTATTGGCTTTCTCAGAATGTGCTGTAGCTGTGTGGCTTAAGGCCAGGCTACAGCACATGGGAGAAATGTCCTTGGAAATGCTTAGCACTGCTAAGATGGGTAGAAATCCCAGTGTGGAGATTTCTGCCATGAGGACAGGGTTCTATACTTTCCTTTTGTGCGAGTTCTTGTGATCAGAACCTTTTTTTGCATGTAATATAATCTGTTGCTTTTGCACTTTACCTGCATGTTTGCCTGCTTAGTGTAGTGTGGGGAGCTCTGTCTAAGTAAGGTGATCGCAATGTGATTATAAAAAAACGATTTCTCCTGATCATCAACTGTATAAGCTTGTTGGACAACCCATTCTTAAGCCTCATACACACAATAGGACTTTGTACAAACTTTCCCGTGGATTTTTGTACAAAGGGCGTTGGCCGTGAACTTGCATACACACGGCAGGACTTTTTCAGCCAACTTTCACCAAATCGCATGGTTTTTCTGCTCTTTACCGCCACCCTTTGGTCAACTTCTGTATTGTTGTCTAATCTTTTGCATTGGTTCTGAGCATGCGTGTTTGTACTTTGTACAAAAGTCCTAAGGTTTTCTGCACACACGATTGTACTTTGCTCCATCGGACTTTTGTTGCTTGAAAGTTTGTCCGTTCGCACAGCCAACAAAAGTCAGATGAAAACCAAAAAAGTTTGTCCGATGGTGTGTACACACGGTCGGATGTTGCCTCAAAACAGCTAATTTGCATGTTTGTTGTCAAAAAGTCTGATCGTGTGTATGGGCCTTAAGACCATTAAGAGCTCATAATAGTCACCCCTCGTGCTTCCACCTCAGCCAATCACAGAGAGCCTGGTATGAGCAGAGCTCAGCCTGACTCAATTTTGTTCCAGTTATAGGACAGAAGTCCCTGTCCTGCTGCTGGAATACATTGCTGTATGCAGCTGATTCTATATTCAGTCTTATGCCGCGTACACACGATCGGATTTTCCGACAACAAAACCGTGGATTTTTGTACGAAGGTTGTTGGCTCAAACTTGTCTTGCATACACACGGTCACACAAATGTTGGCCAAAAAGTCCAAACGTGAGAACGCACAAGACATACGACGAGCCGAGAAAAAGGAAGTTCAATAGCCAGTGCGGCTCCTTCTGCTTGATTCAGAGCATGCGTGAACTTTTGTGCGACGGACTTGTGTACACACGATTGGACTTTCCGACAACAAGTTTTGTAGGCGGAAAATTTGAGAACCTGCTAAGAAACATTTGTTGGCGGAAAGTCCGACAGCAAATGTAGATGGAGCATACACACGGTCGGACTTTCCGACAACAAGCTCACATCGAACATTTCCCGTCGGAGAATCCGACCATGTGTAAACGGCATTATACAGTGCTCTCAACTGGCACATCTGTTAGTAAAAAGTTTCTTTTGGCCAGCTTGGCCCAAATGATTTATTTGACGTCATAGTAAAACCTGGAGTTAGATTTAACAGTACCCTTCAGTTGAATCATCAGAGCCTAATAATTTGAGGGGTGTCTTAATTTTGGCAATAGTGTAGGTGTGGTGATCAGTTCCCTACAGAATTTTAGGTAATACTTTTGTACCTTGATTATCGCAGCCTAGGCTCCTTTGTTTAACCGCTTCCTGACCGCCTCACGCCGATATACGTCGGCAGAATGGCACGGCTAGGCAAAACCACGTACCTGTACGTGGTCCTTTAAGAGCCCAGCCGTAGGTCGAGCGTGGGCCGCCGCCGACGTGCTCGCGACCTGGTCGGGAGCTCCATGGCCGTGGGACCAGCGGACCCGATCGCCGCTGGTGTCCCGCGATCGGGTCACAGAGCTGAAGAACGGGGAGAGGTCTGTGTAAACGAACCTCTCCCCGCGCTTCCTACACTGCCTGTCACTGATCGGCTGTTCCCTGTCATCGGGAAAGCCGATCAATGATGTCAGATGTCAGCCCCGCCCCCTAATGTAAAAAAAAAAACACACGTCACAGACCATAACCCCTCCCCGCCCCCTAGTGGTTACTTCTTTCACTGCCAGTGTCATTTATACAGGAATCAATGCCTTTAACCGCTTCCCGACCGCCTCCTGTAGATATATGTCAACAGAATGGCACGGGCAGGCAAAAGGACGTACCTGTACGTCCCCTTTAATTTGCCTGCCCGGGGGGCGCGCGCGCCGCCAGCGGCGCACGCGCGACCCGGTCGGGAGCTCCGTGACCAAGGCCGTGGGACCAGCGGACCCGATCGCCGCTGGTATCCCGCGATCGGGTTACGGAGCGGAAGAATGGGGAGAGGTCTATGTAAACAAACCTCTCCCCGCGCTTCCTACACTGACTGTCAGTGATCGGCGGTTCCCTGTCATCGGGAACGCCGATCAATGACGTCAGACGTACAGCCACGCCCCCCTACTGTAAAAAAAAAACACAACACATCACACTGACTCCTCCCCGCCCCCTAGTGGTTAACCCCCTAACTACAACTGTCATTTACATAGGAATCAGTGCTATTTAAATAGCAGTGATTGCTGTATAAATGACAAATGTCCCAAAAATGTGTCAAAAATGTCCGATGTGTCCGCCAAAATGTCGCAGTCACAATAAAAATCGCTGATCTCCGCCATTACTAATGAAAAAAAAATATTAATAAAAATGCTATAAAACTATCCCCTATTTTGTAAACGCTATAACTTTTGCGCAAACTAATCAATAATCGCTAATTGCGATTTTTTTTTTTTTACCAAAAATATGTAGAAGAATACGTATCGGCCTAAACTGAGGAAAAAAAATGTTTTTTTATATATTTTTTGGGGATATTTATTATAGCAAAAAGTAAAAAATATTGCATTTTTTCAAAATTGTCGCTCTATTTTTGTTTATAGCGCAAAAAATAAAAACCGCAGGGGCGATCAAATACCACCAAAAGAAAGCTCTATTTGTGGGAAAAAAAGGACGCCAATTTTGTTTTGGAGCCACGTCGCATGACCGCGCAATTGTTAGTTAAAGCGACGCAGTGCCGAATTGCAAAAAGGGGCCTGGTCCTTTGGCTGCCAATTGGTCCGGGGCTGAAGTGGTTAAATAGCATTGATTGCTGTATAAATGACAATGGTCCCAAAAATGTGTCATAAATGTCCCATGTGTCCGCCATAATGTCGCAGTCGCAATAAAAATCGCTGATCGCCGCCATTACTAGTAAAAAAAAAATATTAATAAAACTATCCCCTATTTTGTAAACGCTATAACTTTTGCGTAAACTAATCAATCACTAATTGCGATTTTATTTTTTTTATTTTTTTTTACCAAAAATATGTAGAATATGTATCGGCCTAAACTGAGGAAAAAAATGTTTTTTTTATATATTTTTTGGGGATATTGATTATAGCAAAAAGTAAAAAATATTGCATTTTTTTCAAAATTGTCACTCTATTTTTGTTTATAGCGCAAAAAATAAAAACCGCAGGGGCGATCAAATACCACCAAAAGAAAGCTCTATTTGTGGGGAAAAAAAGGATGCCAAAGGATTTGTTTGGGAGCCACATCGCACGACCGCGCAATTGTCAGTTAAAGCGACGCAGTGCCGAATCGCAAAAAGGGGCCTGGTCCTTTGGCTGCAAATTGGTCCGGGGCTGAAGTGGTTAAGGAAAACCAGTTTCAAATTGGAGGAATTTAATTTTTGTGTGATTTCAGTATTCAGTAAAGTGTTTTCCTTACCTCTCCTTGAATATGAATTAACATTTTTACCCTTTATTTTTATATATCTTTGTATCTCCAGATCTCCAGCAGTTTCAGTTGGTTGAGTATGTTGGATTTCCTAGCCTCCCTGACAGAAATTTACTGACTGTTTTATTCTGCCTTCTTTTAGGAACTGCGAGAAATGCACAGTAAGCAGCAGCTAGAAAAGCAGAAAGATGTGGAAGTGGAGAGGATGAAGCTGAGGGAGCAGGAAAGGAAGATCATCGAGCTGGAGAGACAGAAGGAGGAGGCTCAGAGGTATGTACCTCACTCTTCCCTGCATCTCATTTTATTTTATTTTATTTTTTGTATGATGTTTTATTTAATTATTTTTCCTGCAAGGCAGATACTTTAAATAAAAGTTTATTTACAGAAACATCTCTTCATTCACTGCTTTTCCATTGCCAAAGTAATTAAAGCATTTCACAATTAGAATAGTTTCATGTAATTAACTTTTATAATTCTGTCCTTTTATATTGCATTGACACAAGATATTTAGGTTTAGACACAGCTCATTATTGGTGTCACGGTTTTGGTGATGTACACTAGTAGTGCGAAGATCAGGAAGAGTTTGCATAATTACATGCTCTGTTAACCGTTTTAGCTCTCTTAAGGGCCAATTCAAACGGGCAGAAAAAAATTCTGCATTTGGACAGGTATTTTATGCATGAGAGAAAGGTTCTTGCTGGCAGAGCTAGAGTTCGGTCACATGGGCAGTAGTTTCTGCATGGAAGAAAGGTCCTGCATAAAATACACCCCTGTAGTACTTGTCTATGCGTGTTTATACACGTTTATGTGCATACATGAGTGTATTTCGCTAATATATGCGAGATCAATATTTGAAGAGACACCCGCGGATAGTTGGAGATGACATCCCAACATGTGGCCTGAACCCTTTATATAAGAGGATTAGGGAGCCGTGTCCTAATCCTGGAGGAAAAAAATCGATATAGTTGCCCAGCATTCTGGTTAAACTGTAAATACCATCTATAATCAGCCTGCCAGGTGGATTGGATGCATTTTTATGTATTTGGGGATGTGGTAAAAGTGGGGTGTAAGAGGAAAGGGCCTGAATATAAAGTGCCACTCCTGTTTAGTTAGGATTTTCTTCTCCAGTGCCTGATCTAATCAGCTTATATGGGTCCACTGGATCCCCAAGAAGTTTTTCATATGTCTTCTTATCACCAAGCAGCCCAGCTGCTTCTGCCAGGTACGCATCTTTATCCTGGATACCAGTCCTCCACCCTCATCTGCCTGTCTGATCACAATGTTTGGATTATCTTTTAAAGTGATTGTAAAGTCTTGTTTGCACATGGCAGCCCCGATCCTCCTCTTCTCAGGTCCCTCTTCGGTGCTCCTGGCCCCTTCCTCCTGTTGAGTGCCCCCACAGCAAGCAGCTTGCTATGGGGGTCACCCAAGCCGAGCCAAAGCTCCCTGTGTCCATTCAGACCTGAATCCGTGGCCCAGCCTGGCCCCCTTTCTCTCCTCATTGGCTGACTGACTTTGACAGCAGCGGGAGCCAATGGCGCTGCTGCTGCGTCTCAGCCAATCAGGAGGGTACTGTCCCAGGGTGGCTGAGGCACTCGTGGATATGGCTTGATGGAGATGGGGCCCAGATAAGTAATGGGGGGGGGGGCTAGGGGGGGGGCTTCAGCACACAGAAGGCTTTTTCTCTCAATGCATAGAATGTATTAGGATAAAAAAACCTTTTGACTTTACAACGACTTTAATTGCTGGAGAGACTTTCTTTCAGGACATGTATGAGGTGTCATCTTCTCTAGCTTTCAGGCAGACTTTCTTGTATTCTGAATACACCACCCCGTATAACGTGGGTATAAAACTGCCTTTCGCCCAATATAGGTGGTAAACGGACCTTGGTCTGAACAGAGTGTGTTTGATGGATCCTATACTCGCATATCTGTTAACATCATTGGGTCCTAGGCAACAATCCTCGCTGTCATATTCTTCCTCTTAATACAGTTCTTCCAACATGAGCCTTGCCTCCTCATCCTGGTTAGAAAATTGTTGCTCATCGTTAATACTGACACTATCACCTTAACCACCTTATCCTTATTAGAGAAGTATGTTTTGAGTGTTAAATTACGGGTAAATGTATTCAAGTCTACAAAGAGCTCAAACAAGTTAGGAGGTGCGAAATTCAAACCCGGAGGGAGGAGATGTTCCCTCCGGCATCATATTACTATTACTTACTGGTATGGAAATGGTAAAGTGAAACTTTAGTACCTTTTGCTGGTATAGCCATGTAAAACATTAAAAATAAGTGCCTATACTGTTGAAAATCCAGTAATATGCTGCCCCATCCTGCTCTGCACATGCTTAGGTGCTCTCTATTTTTAGGGGCACTGTAAGTTATTAGAGGCCAATCTGCTGACAGCCTTAAAGCAGAATTAAACCCTCCTATCCTTTACAGCCAATAAAGCTGCTTATGTTTGATCTGCAACTGCCATGGTGCTGCACATGTGATCAGTTATGACACAAGCCATTTGAAGGTTTGACAGTTTGGTTGAGAGCCCAAGAATACGATGACTGCATTCCAGACTGCCTTGAATGCAACTGTTTTTTTAAACCGTTTCAAATTGCCATCCCCTCCTGCCACTTCTGAAAGTGTTCCAGTGGTTCATGAGCCGCTCAGAGCACTGTCGCGAGAAAGCCAGCCACCGGCTGAAGAAATATACCGGGGTTATGGCTGATAGTTTCAGCCTTAACCTCAGTAAACCATTTGCGAACCGCAACGTGTGTGTGTGTGTGTGTGTGTGTGTGTGTGTGTGTGTGTGTGTGTGTGTGTGTGTGTGTGTACGTATTGAGGTTGACAAGTGGTTAAATTGCGGGACTGCAAATTTTTTTTGGTCAGCTCTGAGAAAGGGGTCATGTCCCCCGAAACGTGTCAGCCTTCCAACCGCAGCAACTATGATATGCTTGTCAGTGGCGTCACTAGAGTTGTTGTCACCCGGTGCGGAAAAAATTGGTGTCCCCCCTCATTACAGACCCCCCTCCACTAACTACAGACCCCCCTCCCGAAGTATAGATCCCATCCCTCTGTATAGACATCCCCCCTCACTAAGAATAGACCTCCCCTTCCTCAGTATAGACCCCCCCCTCAGTGCTGACCTTCCCATCAGTATAGACCCCCCCTCCTCCCAGTGCAGACCTTCCCATCAGTATAGACACCCCCTCCCTAGTGCAGACCTTCCCATCAGTATATAAACCCCCCTTAGTGCAGTCTCCCCATCTGTATAGACTATAGACCCCCCCCCCCCCCCATCAGTATAGACGCCCCTCTCCCCTCCCATAGCCCCCCGCACATGTCCATCTACTTATAATAGAGTGTACAGACCTCAGAACAGTGCGGGCAGACGTATACACACAGCGGTGTGTGTCCCTCGGGCTCCTCCCCCTCCTGTGTGGATGTAAACGGAGGAGAAGATGGCTTCAGTCCACTCCACTGAGGGACACAGCGAGAGACGCAGATCATCAGGGCAGTGGGCGGTGTTAGCGGTGCCACTAGCCATGGGTGTCACCCCTCTGGCGGGTGTCACCCGGGTGTGGCCCGCACTTCCCTAGCGACGCCACTGATGCTTGTACCTTCTCATGTTTGTGAGGTTTTTAATTTATTTAAAAAAAAAAAAAAAAAAAAAAAAAAAACTCGGTGGTGTTAATGCACTAGGCATTTGCGCCCTCTTGTGTGTGTCTCTACAAGTGGAATATTAAAACAATAACTGGAATTATAAAGACTGGTGCAGACAGATTTTGCAAAAAGAGTTTTGCATGCATTCTAAAAGGGGCGCAGTGTATGCCAAATTTTTATATACCTGTATAGAACTTGTACTTGAATTTGGTGTACTCTGCATCACTTTTAGAATGCATGCAAAACACTTAGAATTGTCCTTTAAAAGCTCCACTTTTATATGATACGAGCTGTCATTATCTTATTTTGAATGTGGTGCAGGCATTGTGCCACAATGTAAAAGTGGTGTATTTTAGAACTACCTGAATATGAAGCACGAGTCGCTGTCAGAACCATGATGCCTTATGAATTTGGCGCAACACATTAACAAGAGGCATTAACGCCAGTAAAGTGCCACATCAGCGTTGCAAGTGTCTAGAAGAGACTGGCAGCACATTTGTGCATTTTTTCAAAGCAATTTAGTTCTGTTTTTTCCTATGAAAAGTAAGCCTAGTAAATTCTATACCCACAGAATTAACGACACAGACTTGCTTTGCATATCTATTTCACTTATCAAAAAGCAAACTTGTTAAAATACCACATTGATGAAGTACACCTGCTTGTAAAACGGAGTTTAGGAAGAACTATAGCTTCAGATCAAACTGAATGATACTGGTAATTTTAAAAGCATAAGGGGTTTCTTGCCAATATAGGTAGGCAAAACTGTAAATAAGCACCTTACTTTCTCAAAATCTGTAGTTTATTATTTATATTTAATTTATTGACTGACACAGTGCTCCATTAATCCTGACTATAGGGTTATATCGCCTTCTGCAGGAGTAGGACTAGGCATAACAAAAAAAACTTGGCTACGCCCATGAGCTGTCCTCAGTTGGTATATAACCCCCTCTCTGCTATAGGCATTCAGTTTGTTTTTCTCTAGTCAGGAGTAAGCTCCCTGCTGGATAATCTAGATCCAGTGGTTTCCCCAGTCCGGACAGCGAGCGTGTGCAGACCGGGTTGCCACCTCATCCCATCTCGGCATTAATTATCAAACCAGAAAAACACTAGATCTTCAGGGGTCTTCACCCAGGCATCTCAAAAATTATCAATTTTTGTAGGACATTTTTTACTTGTATAGGTGAGTTTATATAGGGGCAAAGCGGAGTCCATTGCAAATCTCCATTGCCAGACCTTAGGGGGTTCAGTCTGTTTCCATTTAGATAGTATGGTCTTCCTGGCATAAAACACCACATAAAAGACAAACAGCCATGTATGTGTGTTGGGAGCGACTGTTTCCCAGATATCCAAGAGGAGTATCCTGGGGTCTATGTCCACCGACAGCCCTCACACTGAATTTATCTCAGCCACCACTTCCCTCCAGAACCTTTGAATAAGGGGGCATGACCACACTACATGCATAAATGTATGGCTCTCAATTTGACAATTGGGGCAACGATCGAACTGTGTAGAATAGATACTCAAGGGCCTTTGAGGAAATGTAAGTTGAATATACCTGTGTCTAGCTGATATAACCAAAGGAATATATTGCTGGATCCCTTCGTCTCAATCCTCAGAGGTTAAGCAGTCCAATGTTTACTTTGCTTCAGTGATTGGTAGCAATCGCTCACTGTGCTCATTCAAGAAAGGAAGTCGGGGGAAGAAGATAGGATGATGAGATCCTGGTGTTTTGGTGCACGTGGAAGGCACAGGCATACTGTGACGGATCGCCTGGGTGTTTCCACCAAGATACAGCTTCCTCCACTCTGGAACAAGGTATTATAGCTGAGCATTGCACCAACGAACTAGACCACACTAGCTTAGGTGCAATTTGGAACTGACCCTTTATTGTAAATTTATACCACACAAAATTAGATAAGATTTTGATCACATTATCCAAAACAATGCAAACTTTAAACTGTAATAACATCTGAACATCTAACATCTACATCTAATCAACAGCCAACAGTAAGGTAATCAAAAAAGTGGGTAATATCTGTGCTTGGTAAAAAAAAAACAGCATGCAGCAGCTGAACACTATAACCCAGATATAAGGTATAAAGTAAATGTGTAGAAAAAAAGTGCAGCGCTAAAAATGTATGAAGAAAGTTGTTGGGCACAACTTAAAAAAATATCAAATTAGTGACCATATAATGTGAACAGTGTTACCATAAATCGCATATAAATCAAGAAAATGCTAAATACTGCCAAAAACGTGCATAAATAGCATATAAAATCGCATATAAGACAAGAAAATGCTAAATACTGCCAATAAATAAAACTAGCATAAATCAAGCAAATACGACGAATATAAAAGACCAAAAGCATATATAATATATATATTTATGGAGAGTGCTATAATAAAGGTGCAAAAAAAAAAAAAAAAATATATAGTAAATATCTAAAACAAAATAAGTGACTAGAAAATTTTCATATGAATATGTGACTTTGTGTGATTTGCTTGACCTCGTGATACCCGTCACCTCTAGTAAAAGAAAGGCTTGCCGGACCACCAGCGACCCCCCCCCCCCCTTAGGGAGGTCAAAGAGCGCGAATTGGATCACAACATCATGGGCCTGGTGCTGAGGATTTTGGTGGGGCCTTTTATAAACAATAAATAAATAAAAATGCAAACAATTTTTTGTTATAACAAATTAAATTAAAGAGAGATGGAGGATGAGAGAGGGGATGAAAGAGGTGTGAGGGGTAAGGGAGGGAGCATGAGAGAGGGGGGATGAGAGAAAGAGGATGCACATGAGCATGCGTGGGAATGACATCAAGGCAGCCGGGCCAAGGCAAGTGACCGAAGGCACAGAACCTGGAAGGAAGACCGGGTGAAGATGGAAGCGCCCGGGCCCCGCTGGATTGATCACAGCACAGAACAGCACTGGAGGGCTCAGTCTGACAATTTAATTGTACCCTAATGTGCTAATATGCTGTGCATACTTGTACATTATGGCATAACCTACCCAAGGGCCTCTAAAAAGTAGTAATATTAAAGCAGTAGTAAACCTTTCTAACATCACAGGAGCCTCTCATGGTGCCCCCTACTGACCCTGTGGCCTTGGGCAGTGCATAGGTGCCAACATTTCAAAAATATTTTCAGGGACACTTTTTTTTTTTACAAGTGCTATATTTAGAGTAGCTGACATCCCCTATGTTCCTCCATACGTCACAATAGTAATTACAAAATTAAAAAAGTACTAATAATGGGGCAGAACAAATATAAGGACTGATATTTCCTTTAGTTGAACTAACAGTGTGCCAATTCTAGAGCTGGTAACATTGAGGATATTCAGTATAACTTTAAAGAACTGTTTTTGTGGGTAAGAGGCATAGGGGAGGAGTATGGATGGTATAAAAGTGGGAAGTATGTGCTGGTGAGGGAGAGGAATGTAGAGGGTCTAACAGTGGGCACTATGTACATGAGGAGTGCGGAGGGTATGGCAGAAGGCACTATGTACAACAGAGGAGTGTGGGGAGGTATGACAGGGTAGTTTGTACCGGAGAGGAGTGTGGAGGGTATGACAGTGGGCAGTATGCACAGCAGAGGAGTGTAGAGGGTATGACAGTGGGAACTATGTATAAGAGAAGAGTGTGGAGGGTATGACAGTGAGCAATATATACAGGAGAGAAGTGTGGAGAGTAGGGCAGTAATTACAGGAGAGGAGTGTGGAGGGTATGATGGTAGGCACTATGTATAGGAGAGGAGTATGGAGGGTATGACAGTGAGTAGTATGTACAGGAGAGGAGTGTGGAGGGTATGACGGTGGGCACTATGTATAGGAGAGAAATGTTGGGGGTATGACAGTGAGCAGTATGTACAGGAGAGGAGTGTGGAGGGTACGACAGTGAGCAGTATGTATAGGAGAGATGTGTGGAGGGTATGGCAGTGGGCACTATGTATAGGAGAGGAGGATAAAGTAATCTGGGATGGAAAAATTTAAAGGTTTGTGGAAGGATGTTTAGTGATTGCGTAGTAGTTAAGCGGGCCATACATGGATTGAAATTACACCAATTAAGCAGAGACCAGCCATAGTCGATCTATGTATGGGCTAGCTGGTTTTACACACGTCAACCTATTAACCGACTTGAGTACAACCAGCCTGTCAGGTTTTTCCCAAAACAATCAGTGCTGCCAGCTATAGTTAGCAACACTAATCATTGTATTCACTGGCAGAACACAATAACACTGCAGGAGTGATTCCCCCATCCACAGGTCAGCAGGTGAGAGGGTGTGTGGGGACAGGCTGGGGAGAGATACTAGTCAGTGGCTGGGTAGACACTGGTTAGGATAAGAGCCAGATACACACAGGTTACATATGCCACAATTGTTAGTGCGAGAGCAATAATTCTAGCACTAGACCTCCTCTAACTCTAAACATGTAACCTATAAAAAAACTTTAAAGCATCGCTTGGTACTCAAAAAAAAATCGTGCTAACTTTACTGTTTTTTTATGAATGAAAAAGTTTGAAAATTTTCTGCGCAAATATTGTGTAACATAAAAAGTTGCAAAGACCACCATTTTTATTCCATGGGGTGTCTGCTAAAACAATATATATAATGCTTGAGGGTTCTGAGTAATTTTCTAGCAAAAAAAAAATGATGATTTTTGCATGTAGGAGAGAAGTGTCAGAATTGGCCTGGGTGGCAAGGGGTTAATTATCATAAGTAATATACAAATAATTATTATAAGCCCTGTGAGTTCATCCTCTCAGTCTGCTGCAGAGTGTTCCAGCTTGTATTTATACTGGCCGCTCTGTATGTAGCTTCTGACAGGCTGCACAAGTAGCCCCGTATCTCCGGAACCATAGATGAAAGGAGCCCCATCTCCTCATTTAACCAGTGCTGGAGTAGGTCTTTAGCTACCTACCCCCCAAATGTGGGGTCTCTGTGACTCCTGATCGCCGAGCTACAACCCTCGAAGTCGATCGTGAGCGTGACTACACGATCATTTCGTCAACAACTGACGTCATCAGGGGTATGCCCACACGCCTGCGCTGACGCTCTAAATAGGCTTCTGGCAGAGCAGAGAAGCGCTGCTATATGTTCAATCAGGGAATGAGCAAAGAGTGATAATTAGATGCAGACAGAGGCAGATCTCAATCCATCACAGCTGATATCGTTCTAGTTAATGCAATCACGTTCTCAGACACATTGTCCGTTCTGGAAACTATTCACACTGCCATCTTGTGGCCAAAAAGGACAACTACAATATTGCCATAACACTATAATAACGTTTTTTGTTTGGGAATTTTGAGAAAAAAAAGGGGAAGCTTGCTTCCATGCTTTACCAGCCTTACAATACACAGTCAGTATCACTGCAGAATCTAGAAAAAACATAGACGGCATACAATATTCCCCAAATCCATGAAAATTAGAGTAAAAAAGTTTTCTCCACAAATTCTGTAGGGGGACATCAACTGTTATTAATATAACAGTTGATGTCCCACTCTACATTCAAGCCTCCAGGTATATGAGAACCTAATTGGAAAATCCAATTGGTCTCTGCCCTTGAGATGTTACGTTTCCCATTCCTGCCTTGCCAGTGGGGTACATATTTCTCTAAGGCCACAAAGGTAGTTCCCCTGGGGTCTTGTCCTTGTTTCAAGTCATAATGCTTAGAAACCGTATGCTTGTCAAAGCCTTTTTTAATGTTGGCTATGTGTTCGCCTAGCCTGATATGCAGCATACGTATAGTACGGCCAACATATTCCAGGCCGCAAGGGCACCGGAGGAGATAGTAATGTGGGTGACCTTTGCGCTGTTAATAAACTAGATCTTATGCACTAGGTGAATAAATATGTACATATATAAAGTGCCAGCTCAAATGCTGTGTGTAGAAAAAATTCCTAAAAAAAGCAGCAAAATCCAATGGTGAACACAATCCCACAAATGACATAAAATAAAATAAGTAATGATTTCGCGCTAATATGCACTATTTGGTGCATATTAGCGCAAAATCATTACTTATTTTATGTCACCGGAGGAGATGGACCACACACTTAGTGGTACACTTAATAAACGTTTTAATAGGATATGTAACCCCTGTACCTGTTGAGGTGAATTCTGTCAGCCTCCTGCCTCAATATGTGTTGATTTTACAGGCCTGACATTATCCACACGGGTAATATCCCTTCAAATCACCAAAAAAGGTTGGTCTCTTAGGGGGGTCTGGGACATTGGGTGCTATGGTATTCCTCAGGTTTGGTGCCCCCCCTAAAGATGACATTCGGTCGATCGTATATAAAATTTATTAAAAAGTTGAACTAAAGCCACAACTTTTTTTCATTTTTAATAGAGTAAGGGGGGAGTATAACCTTTTGTCAGTTTTTCTTTTGCCATCTGTGTCCCATTGGGGAGATTTCCATTCACTTCCTGTCCCATAACCACAACAGGAAGTTAGAGGGAATCCCTGGTTCCCCCACATTAGAAGATTTCTCCTCCTATTCCTGTTCTGGTCACCATTCAAAATGTGGGGTTTTCTTTGACTTCAGTCTGTAATAAAGGTTATGAGGACAAATAGAGTTGGTGAATCTCCCAACCTGATACACAGTAATAAAAACTGACAAGTGTTCTAATCCCTTTCCAATATATCCAAAAGTGAAAAAGGAAAAAAACCTGGTATTTACTTATACCTTAAAGTGGTTGTTATTTCTCACATATACCCAGTGAAGTGACTGGCCTCAGGTGATACAGAGATGAAATAAATCCTCCTATATAATTTGTACCTGTTTATCTGCAGTATTCGCTACATCCATTCAAAGTCCAGAATTTCTAAAGCTTGTCTGAGCTGTCAGAAAAGAGGGGTTGGAGAGCTGAAATTACATTCTGCATAGCTCAGTGAGGAGAGCTCTGAGAGCTGATTTGGAGGGAAGGGACACACCCCGTTCACACAGCACACAGGAACATAGCTGGGGCTGTCAATCAGCTGGAAGCCCCTCCCCTTTCACCGTTATAGTATTGGTGTCAGGAAAACTTGTCAAAAGTAAATCATGTTGATAGCAGACAAATGAGGCAGCAGACAAAAATTACACTTGGTGCTCTTAATTGAGACAAGTGCACACTATAGAGGGATATTCCTAGTTCATATTTCATGTCTGAAGTTTACAACCACTTTAAAGTAAATATCTGTTCTTTATTAAAGCTGTAAAGGGAAATATACCAATTTTCCCTGGTTTATGTGACTGTATGTATTTGTTGTCTAGGCAGGTTGCTAAGAAAAGGAACGACCGTGAAGGACCGGTCAGGACAGACAGTAAGACAGAACAGCACACAGCATCCTCTAGGCTCCTCCGTGT
Organism: Lithobates sylvaticus; assembly: GCA_028564925.1. Lineage (NCBI taxonomy): Eukaryota > Metazoa > Chordata > Amphibia > Anura > Ranidae > Lithobates > Lithobates sylvaticus. The sequence goes on along the minus strand of CM053027.1, from coordinate 49,849,376 downwards.
CCCGGCGGCGGCTTCATCCCCCAGGCTCCTCCGTGTCCCGGCTGCGGCTTCATCCCCCAGGCTCCTCCGTGTCCCGGCGGCGGCTTCATCCCCCAGGCTCCTCCGTGTCCCGGCGGCGGCTTCATCCCCCAGGCTCCTCCGTGTCCCGGCGGCGGCTTCATCCCCCAGGCTCCTCCGTGTCCCGGCGGCGGCTTCTTCATCCCCCAGGCTCCTCCGTGTCCCGGCGGCGGCGGCTTCATCCCCCAGGCTCCTCCGTGTCCCGGCGGCGGCGGCTTCATCCCCCAGGCTCCTCCGTGTCCCGGCGGCGGCGGCTTCATCCCCCAGGCTCCTCCGTGTCCCGGCGGCGGCTTCATCCCCCAGGCTCCTCCGTGTCCCGGCGGCTTCATCCCCCAGGCTCCTCCGTGTCGCGGCGGCGGCTTCATCCCCCAGGCTCCTCCATGTCCCGGCGGCGGCGGCTTCATCCCCCAGGCTCCTCCGTGTCCCGATGGCGGCGGCTTCATCCCCCAGGCTCCTCCGTGTCCCAGCGGCAGCTTCATCCCCCAGGCTCCTCCTTGTCCTGGCTCCGTCATTCGGGCCACCCATGCATCTCCTCGGCCGTACATTTCCTCCCTCCTCCTTATAGACCAATAGAATGGCTTCTCCTTTCGGCCAATCACGAAACTGGTTTCACAACCCACTTCCTGATTGGCCAGGAGGAGGATCAGTGTGACAATAGCGAATAATCATTCGCTATTTTCACACAAGTGAATGGGCTTGGCGCACAGTGCTCTGCGCCCAGAGCCCACCCTTTTTGAAGCCTATTAGAGCCTCTGGCTCTAATCACGTGCATGGATGGGGGGACGTCGCCCGTTCGCCCCTAATAGATGGGCCACCACTGCAGAACAGCCTCATGAAGAGTCAGACAAGTGAAATGAAAGGATTTAGCCTATCCTCCGTGACACGTTTATTCTGTTTGTTTATGTTTTTTTGTCTCCAGGTGGAAGAAAGAGGCTGATCCTTTTTATATATGGTACTTGTAGGTTTAGAAGCAATAACTGCAATAAAGTGCATCAATGACCAGACTATGGACATTATACTATGTTATGTATTCTTTACAAGTTGGCAGTAAAAGGTTCATTTTTATTTTTGTCAAGTAAGAGAGACAGTCATTAACCTTCGGGTTATACTGCCACTGACAGGAGGGTTGGACACTGGCAAACAAAAGACTTCTTTCTACAGCTCTGCTGTTTTTAAGGCTTATATTTTAATTGAAGGCACATTTTTAATTTTGTCTCTCAGTTAAGACTATATTCATGCAGAATCTTGATCCTACAGAATTCTGGTGTGATTGTTTTCAACCTGGCTTTTGAATTACAGTGCCGCATGCTGGACTGGACATGTGGGCATATTCCATAAGCAGTAAATATATTATTATGCTAGATCCCAGCACAGATCACGTTAACCACCGAAAGACCACCCCCCCCCCCCCCAATTGCCCAGTCATGCAGCGCTGTACCCAAATAAAATGTATCTTATTTTTCCCCACAAATCAAACTTTCATTTGGTGGTATTTGATCACCTCTGCAGTTTTTATTTTTTGCGGTATAAACAAAAAAAAATTTTTGAAAGAAAAAAACAATTTTTTACATTATGCTATAAACCACTTCCAATAAAAATGTAAAAAATATATAATTTCTTTATATTGTTAGGCTAATATGTAGTCAGTCGTTCTTGGTGTAAAAAAACGAAAAATCCCAATGAGCATATATTTATTGGTTTATGTAAACGTTATAGTGCCTACAAACTATGGTATAATATTTATGGAAAATTTTCTTTTTTTAATACTAGTAATGGCGGTGAACAGCGGCTTAGAGCAGGATATTACAGCGGACAATTGGACACTAACTGACACTTTTGACACTTTGCCAGATCCAGTGACACAAATAAAGTGATCGGTGCTAAAAATATGTACTGTACTGATGACACTGGCTGGGAAGGGGTTAAACATCTAGGGCAATGAAAGGGTTAACTGTGCCTAGCTGGTTTTTTTGTGTACTGCATGTGCTGATTTTACCAGGGGAAGAGATGGATTCTAGTCCCTGCTAGAACAGTTCCTCGTTGGAACAGAGATCTGCCTTGTTTACATAGGCAGATCCCCGTTCTGTGTGGTTTACCAACGATCGGCAGATGCCGGAGGCTATCAAGTGCCCACCACTCGCAGATCAGCCTCTGCTGTGTATATAATCACAGCAGAAGCTGCCCCCTGCAGGTGGAAGTGCAGGATCACGTGTGTATATGTACGTAATCCTGTGAAGAACTGCCGCCCTGTAGCAGTAAAACTGCTATAGGGCAGTTAATGTTATGTATTTGTCTGTTGAGATATTGCGATTTTGTAGATTCGAAACTGGGAAATGAACGCAGAAATTGGGAGCCATCTAGTCCTTTTACAAGCCAAGAGTTTTTCTGTTTCCAATGCTTCTGTTTGCAATGATTGAGAATGCTTGGGGCGCATTCAGTATGTCTGAGGGTTTTATCACTTGGGCTATTTCTGCTCAAATATGGGAATAAGCCATTGGACTTTTGGGTTGGTTTTACCTGCAGCTGTATGCAAAACAGTGATGGATGACACACTGGAATACATGGGTCTTTTTTTTATTTTTTTATCCATTGTTTTACTGAAAAGCCTCAAAGCAGAGGAATGACCATTCCATTCCCTTCCCTCAAGATTAGGGGTGAGCTCAGGCATGTTCGCATGGTCCACCTGCAGAGCCCGCCAGGAAGTTGGCACATCGCTAATCACAGGCAGTGAGACATTGCCCAATCTCTGCAGCCGTGCATCGGGGCAATGTCTCACTGCCTGTGATTAGCGCAGCGCTGCGCCGACTTCCTGGCGGGCTCTGCACGTGGACCATGCAAACACGCCTGAGCTCATTCTTACTCAAGATGATGCAACCAGTAACAGGTTGAAATACTTTCCTTTCCTACATAAATCCCTGGCTTGGCGTTGCAGACCAGTTGGTCATGTAGTGATCTTAGCTGAATTGGGGGCTGAATGAGTCTGTATGCCCCATTTAGCATAAAGTACCGTACATCTTTTAGGGCCCATTCACACCACATGCAGTGCAATGCTTTTTTTTTTTTCTTTCTCATCAGACGCATGGAAAGTAGGTTATATGAGTTCCAATGGCATAGTTCACATAAGTGCAGTGGGTTCCCGAAAAAAAAGTACAACGTGCTGCTTTTTTTCCTGCACAGAATTGTACTGGAACACAGAAAAAAAAAGCATAAAAAAACCCAACCAAAACTCATCAGACCCCTGTATAGTGGGGAAAAAAAAGGCGAAAAAAATGCATTAAAAACAAGCATGCAGAAACGCATCCGGAATGGATCTGGAGAATGTTTTTGTGGTGTGAACGGGCATTAAAAGTTAGTATCAGTTAGTATCCTTTAGGAATGAAATGGGCAGGGCAAAAAAATGCGACTATAGGTATGGATACTCCTTTACTAATCTCCCTCATCCACCTTTCAGGAAGGTCCTGGAGCAGGAAAAACAGTGGCAGGACCGTGTGAAGCAGGAGGAGGAGATGACACGACACAAACTGCTACAGGATGAGGAGAAACAGAAAAGAGAAGACTCTCTGAAAAGAATGGAGGAAGAGCGAAAACTGGAGGCTCAGGAAAAAGCCAGCAAACTTTTCCAGCAACCTCCAGAGCCAATGATGCCAGGAGGGCAGGTCCCCTGGACAGGTACAGGTGTGTGCTACAGTGTGTGGCTGGTACATTTGCTTTCCCATGCTTATTCACCCCCATCTGGGCCCTGCTTTCCCATGCTCATTCACCCCCATCTTGGCCCTGCTTTCACATGCTTATTCACCCCCATCTTGGCCCTGCTTTCACATGCTTATTCACCCCCATCTTGGCCCTGCTTTCCCATGCTCATTCACCCCCATCTTGGCCCTGCTTTCACATGCTCATTCACCCCCATCTTGGCCCTGCTTTCACATGCTCATTCACCCCCATCTTGGCCCTGCTTTCACATGCTCATTCACCCCCACCTGGGCCCTGCTTTCACATGCCCATTCACCCCCATCTTGGCCCTGCTTTCACATGCTCAATCGGCCTCATCAGGGCCACTGTTGCCTTGCCTCGTGTACTTAAAGTGGAACTAAACCCACCTATTTAATGGTTTCCCAAAATGGTTACAATCATGGCCTGCCTTGACTGATAACTGTTAGTTTTTGTGTCTTATAAGCAGTTACAGCAAAACATTTTGGGCACTTTGAGGGACACGCCCCCCCGGCTGTGTGGCTCCTCCCCTCCTAGGCCTTTACTAGGATTGCCTGTCCTTTCAGCCAATTGGGTTCCAGCTTCCTGATTGGCCGGGAGGAGGACCAGTGTTAGAATAGCAAATATTCATTCACTATTGTAATATACCTGGGTGGGCTCGGTTCACATTCTACGCCCCGAGCCCACCCTATTTTGAAGCCTTTTAGAGCCTGTGGCTCTAATCAGGTGCTTCAACCCCCCCCCCCCCCCCCTTCCCATTGGAATACATCCATCCAGCGTCCTGCAAGGGGCTGGACACACGGATGGGGGGGCAGCGCCTGTGCGCTCTTAATCGACGGGCCACCCTTGCTTTTGGGATAAAGATTTTGCATAAATAAAAGTTATCGTAAGCACCCATGCCAGTGGTGAATGGTTTATCATCCATCGAACTGCTACATCTTCAAGAGAGCTTGTTCTTTTGAAACAACGACAGGCTTACTTGCTGGATCACCAGTTCAGGTGCGATTCAGGGACCAATTTTTCCCTGAATGTGCACCTGAACCGGAACACAAAAAACAACACTAAACTGCACCGCGGCCCGGTCACACTGACGTTATGTGAATTGGATACGGATAAAAAACGCATCCAATTCGCATATATGTGAACCCAGCCTAAGTCTTTTTATGCACAAACTGAATTTCAAGCAACTTTTTTTTTTTTTTCTAACAAGCTTCTGTGTCTGTTGAACACCTTAAAACAAAAGCACCAGTAGCATTATTTTACATTTTAGGTAAAGCAAATCTTATCACCTGAAACCAGTTTTGCAACTTGGCATAACTGTACAAATCATCAGCTCCTACTTGGCATATCCAGGTAAATGTATACCTGTTTGATAAATGGTAAAGTCTCCTGATCTTTTATTTTTTATTTTTTTTTATAAAAGTAAAATCTTTTATTTTTTATTTTTTTAATTTTTTAAATATAGCTGCATATTTCTTGCATTTACCTTGACCTACCACTAAAGAACTCAAAATAAATGCCCCTACTCCTGACACTTGCAGTGATACTACAGATTTGTAGCCCAGAAATCGTGGTGCACATTTTGCTTTTTTATTATCCTATATAAAACACACTGACATAGATACAAATGTTTTATTTATTATAGTTTACAATCTTCCCCTCTAGAAGGGAGAAATGGACACAATATAGGTTTTGCCCCTTTCACATGGGCAGACCGATCGGGTCCGCCTGACAGTTTTTTTTTTAGGAGGCTCTGATCTGACCATCCATTGCCCACTTGTCTGTCCGTTGACACCCACCGACATTCGATCAAATGACAGATGGAAACGGACTGGTGGTCTGTTGTCCATTCCACTGCCCATAGAGGAAAGCAGGCTGTGTCCATATCTGCTCTGCATCACCGGAGCGGACACAGACCTGTCATCCCCCTGATCAGCGGAGAGCTCCCCACTGAGCAGGCGGATCCTCTGGCGGACTCTGCCAGTGTGAAAGGGGCCAAGAGAGGAGAGAAAATACCAGGGGTGGGATGAACAGTGACTGATCTCTGTGAGCGCAAGTCACAGCCGATCATTTGATCGAGAACCAGTCCTTTCCGGCTCTAGATCATTCATACGAGACCCAGAGCTGTTGGTGTTGCTGTGCAGTGTGCTCCCAGCACATAAACCTATGGATCCCCACAGAAGAAGACCCACTTCAGTGAGGCCGCATACGTGCGTATGTTCGGTAGGAAGGGTTGCTCCATCCAGTAAGGCGCTGCAATACCATTTTTTATATAGCTATTCCAAAATTAACAAATGTCCACTGGTATTCAATGGTAATAAATAAACATGCAGGTGAGGCTTATGTTTTAATTTCTACATTGAGCAAAAAAAGGCCGTCATTCACTTGTTGCTTGGTGATTGTTGGATGTTTTTCTTTTTGAATGAATGATTAAGCACTTTTGTCTTTATTTATTGTTTCCTTTTTATTGGGGCGGGGGGTAAACATACTACTGCTTTATAGCAAAACTGTCATTTAGAATGTGAAATAGTATGCAAAGATGGAGACGTAGGATGAGCCTCACCAACAGGGATCTATTTTAGGGCTGTGTCAATGAGCTTTATAGACTTGTGTAGAAGGGAAAATGCAGTTTGTTTTCATGTGCATTGCACTTGAATTTGACATTTGATCATTCACTGACAGGTGCAGGTCACCACCTTCTGACTTGCATTTGACCTTTTATCTAAGCTGCATCCATTCTCTTCAAGGTGCTTTAGAGCTGATATGCTTTGGAAGAGAAGTAGTTTTGATGCATCCACACAGACCCTTAATATTTGTAGCTTTGGGGTCATGTACATTAGTCCCCTCAGCATGTGTGTTTTTGAAGGCCGAAAAGGCAACAAAATGACCAGCAGCACTGATTTGTGAGAGGTTACATCAAAATCAGTAAGGTGTTTCTCCATTTAAAATCTCAGGAGCAACATTTGAATGCTGCTCTGCTTCATCTGCCTGCCTCACATCATGCAGGAAGAAGAAAAATGTAAACATTGAAAGGACTTAATTACAGTAAGATGGAATGAAAACCTGTGTACTGCAGAAATTGGATTTGTAATTTAAGAGGGGCTTGGGTCCATCTGTAGGAGAAGTAAGCCTCTGTGGGAGAAGTATGCCTCTAGAACAGAGGTCTCCAAACTTTCTAAACATAGGGCCAGTTTATTGTCTTTCAAACTTTAGGGGAGCCGGACTGTGGCCAGTGGAAGTGGAAATTTTCCTGGCATCAGTGGGAGTAAACATTGCCACATTTGTTATCAGTGGGAGGAATAGTGCCCCTTCATTGGTATCGTTGGGAGGAATAGTGCCCCGTCATTGGTATCATTGGGAGGAATAGTGCCCTGTCATTGGTATCATTGGGAGGAATAGTGCCCCCTCATTGCTATCATTGGAAGGAATATTGCCCCATCGTGGTATCATTGGGAGTAATAGTGCCCCTTCATTGAAAGGAATAGTGCCTCATCATTGGGAGGAATAGTGTCCCATCATTGGTGCCAGTGGGAGGAATGGTGCCCCATCATTGGTGCCAGTGGGAGGAATGGTGCCCCATCATTGGTGCCAGTGGGAGGAATGGTGCCCCATCATTGGTGCCAGTGGGAGGAATGGTGCCCCATCATTGGTGCCAGTGGGAGGAATGGTGCCCCATCATTGGTGCCAGTGGGAGGCATAGTGCCTGAAGGGCAGGATAAAGGTAAGAAACGGGCCGCAGTTTGGAGACCACTGCTCTAAAAGCTATTGTATAAGCAAGGATGAATAGATTCCATCCAGATATTCTTGGTCATAATATGCAGACCAGATTACTTTTACTTTTTTTTTGTTCTTAACTAGTTTAAGTCTAAAATTGTTTTTCCTTTTGTACCTTAATTATACTTTTTGTACTCTTTTCAGAGAAAGCACCACTAATGATTTCACAGGGGGATGTCAAAGTGGTATATTACCGATCACTCTATCCTTTCGATGCCAGAAGTCCTGATGAGATCACTATCACGCCTGGTGACATTATCATGGTAAGACCCTTTTTAAGTGATTTATTTCTTGTTTACTGAATATGATAACCTCAGAAGAACTGGGATAAGTACTGTAAGTAGTTATCAGACCTCATTATACTTTGACTGTATAGCTGCTTATAATGGGAATACTCATTGCAATAACCAAGTCAAAGCTTCTGTGGGGATCTAAATATGTGGTCCTTATTGTTGTGTGTAAGCTTACATAGGAGAAAGTTAGAACTCCAAAGTAGTTAGTCTTTATGAAAGTAAGGGCACGTTTAGAAGGTACGCCAAGGGGGTGGTAAAAACAGGCAGTCAACTGCGAGCCAGGCATGTAAATCTCATTGAAAATCACAGGTCAACAAAAAAATTTGCCAGAGAAAAAAATCATTCAGGAGGTGGCAGGATCGCCTCCTGAACGCCTGCAAGTGACTCCTCTACTGTCCTCTAAAAAAACGACCCAATCCCAAATGCTTTGTAAAGGCCAGTAGAAACTGCTGCATGTCTAAACTTGGCCTTAGAGTGGCAGAAAGTCTGAGATCACATGAACTCTGAGGGTTGTTGTCTGTCAAATGCCTCACAAACCACACATTCAGAACATGGACATGTATGAGGTCAGGCATATAACTGCCATGTGACCTCTGAGTTTCTGATTCCCTCAATAATTGCAGCCCCCGTGTTTCCACTCAGGTCCAGCTCCCTTTTGAGAAAAAGAATAGACCCAGCAAGCCAGTCATGTTTCAAATTACTCAAGTCACTCTATTTCAGATTATAAAAGTTCAAAAATGACCTAAATTTTAACATGAAGCCATAAGAAGATTCTTACGGAATTATTTTTTTTTTTTTTTTTTTTTACCTAGGACTTGTTTGTGTTGCTGTTAGTTGCCTTTTATCCACATTTCACAAACTTGGAATGAGCCTGTTCTAGAAGTTGCTCATGAGATTCTGCAATGCTGATTTATTGTTTGTGTGTGAGAGAACTGTTCTGTTTGAACGGCCCACATTCTAGTGCGTTCTTAATGAATGGGAGGGGAAAAAAAACTTGGTTTTTGTTCAGATGGATGTTTTTTTATTTAGTTGGAAGTTCGTTAGGGAATTGTATGACTGTGGACGCATGCAACCAATTTAAAGTATGTCCGGGAAGAAAGAAAAATGTTTAGGGCATCTCTGCAATACAGGCAAATTGCCTCATGTTTTATCCCTTGAAAATGCTTCCAATATAGCAACCCAGACCATCCCCAAGCTCCTGTTAGGCCGGCTTCACACTGGGGCTGTGGGGGCGGGGACGGTAAAGCAGCGCTATATTTAGCGCTGCTTTACCATCGTTTTAGCCGTGATATGCGGCCGCTAGCGGGGTGGTTTTAACCCCCGCTAGCGGCCGAAAAAGGGTTAAAATCCCCCGCAAAGCGCTGCAAAGCGCTATCCCGGCGGTGTCGCATTTATTTCAATGGGTGAATACACCGCTCCTTCACTGCTCCAAATATGCTGCTAGCAGGACTTTTTTTACCGTCCTGCTAGCGCACCGCTCCAGTGTGAAAGCCATCCGGCTTTCACACTGGAGTGAAAGGACCCGCTTTTTTTCAGGAGCTACACAGGCGCTATTTTTAGCGCCGTAGCTCCTGAAAAACGCCCCAGTGTGAAAGCACCCTTAGAGTTGACAGCACATTGCCACTGCTGTATTGGAATCCCAAGTTATGTCAGCACTTCTCAGTTCTCCATTCCAGACTTCAAAACATCTGGCAGGCCTGACAACACAGTTTGGAAGTTCAGTGCAGCAGTGGTATAGTTGGGAGCTCACTGAGTTTCTAGCAGGGTGAGTTATTTTTCTGTAATTGCAGTCTTTTTTTAGGGAAATGTGCATGCATTGCAAAGATATTCTATCTGTTTACACAAATTGGATCTGTTCATTAGCTTATGTGGCACGTGTAATGTGAACATTTTTTTATTTTCTCTCTGTAGGTGGATGAGAGTCAAACCGGGGAGCCTGGGTGGCTAGGAGGAGAGCTAAAAGGGAAAACTGGTTGGTTCCCTGCCAATTACGCTGAACGAATGCCTGAGAGCGAGTTTCCAAGCACAGCCAAGCAAGTAGCAGACACTACAGCCAAAACCACTGTCCACTTGAAACCGTCCACAGCCTCACCATCAGCTTTTACTGATACATCTACAAATGCCAACAACTGGGCTGACTTCAGCTCAACGTAAGTACCCAGGACGTGCGTTTTTCCCATCTGCCATATTCCCATAAGATTTCCTACTATTCACCATTTGAATTTATTCATTATAAATAGGGGGAAAAAAACTGCGCTAATCTATTAGGATCATGCAAAAGCTGCCAACAAACAAAACAAACAAAGTCAAAATACGTGTGGATCCAAAAATGTAGCGCTAGTGCATAGACAAAAGTGTATGTGTATCACAACACTCTGGGAGAAACAGTGCATATACTGTATAACAAAATAATATAATAATAGTGCTGGAATTGACTCCAGTGTAGACAAATTACTATAGTCCATATAGTGATAACATTGAAGTATGAGTCCTTCTGGTCAACTCAATAAAAGCAGATGGAATATATGCTTGACTGATGTCAGAATGAGGCGTAGGTACGCTTACCGGAAATGTTGGATGTGACTACCATACGGCATACACATCAGACAGGCTTAAAGGTAGAAGGTCTTGCATCTGGAACTTCAACGATTTCCGGTACCATGGACTGGAACTCCAACGATTTCCGGTGCTGTGTACTGGGTCAATCAGCAGGGTGGGTATGCTCAACATACAATCATCCGATGGTCACGGTAATGGTGATGGAGACCGGGGAAGGGAATAAGAAATGGAGACCACTCCAATGGTGCAGGTCAAAAAAGCAACGATTTATTCACATATGCATGTGAAAATAAAAGAATAAAAATCTCGAGACAATGTAAATTTTGGCAATATGAGGGGCGTAGGATAGCTGGCCCACCAGCTATCCTACGCCCCTCATATTGCCAAAATTTACATTGTCTCGAGATTTTTATTCTTTTATTTTCACATGCATATGTGAATAAATCGTTGCTTTTTTGACCTGCACCATTGGAGTGGTCTCCATTTCTTATTCCCTTCCCCGGTCTCCATCACCATTACCGTGACCATCGGATGATTGTATGTTGAGCATACCCACCCTGCTGATTGACCCAGTACACAGCACCGGAAATCGTTGGAGTTCCAGTCCATGGTACCGGAAATCGTTGAAGTTCCAGATGCAAGACCTTCTACCTTTAAGCCTGTCTGATGTGTATGCCGTATGGTAGTCACATCCAACATTTCCGGTAAGCGTACCTACGCCTCATTCTGACATCAGTCAAGCATATATTCCATCTGCTTTTATTGAGTTGACCAGAAGGACTCATACTTCAATGTTATCACTATATGGACTATAGTAATTTGTCTACACTGGAGTCAATTCCAGCACTATTATTATATTATTTTGTTATACAGTATATGCACTGTTTCTCCCAGAGTGTTGTGATACACATGAATTTATTCATTGCCAGCTGCCATGTTACTTTTGGTTTAATATTCTTGTATGTCAGTCAGTTTGTGAGCTGTACACACATTTATGTGACTTATAGAAACCTTGATAAATGACTGCCTTCACTGTGTGAAAGCCACAAATCCAGTACTTATTGACTTTGTAATAACGAGAAAAAGTTTCTATATTTTTTTTTTCTTTTATGTTTCCTTCAGGTGGCCAACTAATAATGAGAAAGCAGAGACTGATAACTGGGATACATGGGCAACGCAACCTTCACTGACTGTACCCAGTGCTGGTCAAATCAGACAGCGTTCTGCTTTTACCCCCGCCACCGTAACAGGTTCTTCTCCTTCCCCTGTACTAGGACAGGTAAGATTATAGTACAAGATTAATTGTCACCCTTGTGTGCCAAGTCTGCCTTGAGCACAAAAATATCAGATGCAAGGGCTTTTCTTTTTTTGTAACTAAATGTGCTGGAGTGTTTTAATACATTTGCATTTTAACTTCTTGGCGCCGGCACCTCCTGGCCCTTTTAAGGGTTTTAGGATGCCGGGAGGCAGAGCGGGTTTATGATCATGTGACCCCTGTGACTGGCTTTCACGGTAGTCCCATGGTGACTGGCTTTCACGGTAGTCACATGATCGGAAGCCACCAAAAAACTTGGACATATTTGTAAGTACATGCGTAAGCTGCAGAGGCCACGACAAAGCACCCCAGTATTATCTGCAGTCCTAACTCTATACATTTCGAGAGCCTCCATAGAAGGAGCGAGTGTATAATAATGAATAGAGTATGCCTGGAGGGAGCCCACTCCTTTAATGACTGTTACATGGGTGCTAAACTTGTGGCCCTCCAGCTGTTGCAGAACTTCAAGTCCCATGAGGCATTGCAAGTCTGACATTGACAGGCAGAGACATGCTGGGACTTGTAGTTCTGCAAACAGCTGGAGGGCCACAGGTTGAGCACCCTTGTTAGTATACCTCCATTATCCCTCACTTCCCTGGCAGCTGACCCTTTCCTTTGTTGCCCAACATTCTAGCCTGGAGACAATATGTTGACTTGAAGAGGAGGGATAAGCAGAGGCGCGTACCTTGCCATCCTAGGCTATGGGGTGTTGTGTTTCTATTGATGCACAAAATGCAGGGAGACACTGTATGCAAGTGTTGGCTGCAAGAGAGACACCCTGAAACAGGAAACCTGGGCAGTGGTGGCACTTGCTTAAACTGGAAGATGAACAAGACATAAAAATGTAAAAATACTTATCACTTTAGCATGTAATTGACCAAAATAACAACATTTTAATATCTCTTGTTCCGAAATTCAGGGTCGGGTCTTTTACTTTTATTTTCACCCGGTGATCCTGCCAGTAACACACTTCTGTCCTAAGGTGACAACACTAACTCACCATACTGTATCTATAGAGGATCTGTGCTTTCACCCTATTATGAGCTACATAGACAGAGAGCATGGAAAGTTATCTGCTCACAATTTTTCTGGCAGGATCAACTGAGGGTTTTTTTTTTTATTTGCACGTATGGAACAGATGTAACAAAATGCTTTTATTGGTATATTTACCAGCTCTAAACCGCAAATAAGATAAGTTCATTGCTAGGGTTTACATACACTTAGGTCATTTGTATCTGTAATTTATAAAATGACAGACTTTATGCTTTACTGTTTTAAGGGTGAAAAGGTGGAAGGACTTCAAGCACAGGCCTTATATCCATGGAGAGCCAAGAAAGACAACCATCTAAACTTCAATAAGAATGACATCATCACTGTTCTGGAGCAGCAGGACATGTGGTGGTTTGGAGAGGTCCAAGGTCACAAGGGCTGGTTTCCCAAATCATATGTGAAGCTTATTTCAGGTCCTCTTAGGAAGTCCACAAGGTATGCCAGCAGCATTAGTGGATACATCAGCTGTGTCGCGTTTCTTTTTCGAAAAATGATAAACCTGGTGTCACTATATTGCAAAACATATTAGGAAAATGCGGTTAGTGTCTTTGTCTTGTTAGTAGCATTAACCGCAACGATTAAAATTGATTGGCGGGCCTTTGTTTAGTTTAGCATTCCCAACATTCCCCATGCTTTAACTTCTCCATATTTTTTGAGGCATCACAACATGGCCCCAAAACCATCTTGTGTTTTAACTGGTTTCTGAGGGTGGTATATGGCACAGCCTGCACTTAAAATGATGGGTCTCCTGAAATTGGTCCATGTTATGCCAAAGAAAGTTAACTTCTTTTCCAAGCAGTGACAAGTTGGAGTGGGGAGATTCCCATCATTTGCAGGTTGCCTTGTGTTTAACTTTTACTCTTTGAAGGTGGGCAGAGCTAAAGAATTAAAGTCCATTTAAACCCTCTTAATTACTGCAATGCAATCAGACTGCATCTACAGTAATAAATATGGCTCGCTTTTTTCCCTTTTTCTTTTTATTCACCCAAATGCTTTTGCAAGGGCTAAAAAACTATTTGCTGCCAGAACATTGTTATGTGGGCACAAGTCGAGTTTCACACAACAGGCCTATGGTTGGACCACCCTGCTGAGTACTGCTTTATTAAACATCGCTCTTGCTCCCTGAGCAACTGTTGATTTGGCAGTGTTTGGTGTGAGTTGTTGGATCCTGCTGCTAGTAGGGTGTTTTTTTTGTTTTTATTTTTTTTTTATATACCCTTGCTGTAGGTTGAAAGTGGAAAAAGAAGCATTTCTTTTTTTTTTTTTTTTAATGTTCTATGCCTTCCTATTTTAATGTGGGCATCATGGGTAATGGAACAGAGGTAAAATCGCCCCCAATAAAGTCAGGCAGGGGTCACAGAAACGAAAACCTGACAAAGTGAAACTCTTCCCCATTCTATCCAAAACTAAAGGTGGTAATGTGGGCCAAATTATGATAACCATTGCCCCTTAGAAAAATACAGCAGGATTTTGGGCTGGTATAGACAGAACATTGGTTTTATCTGTATGCCTCAGAGTTGACCACATGCATTACAAGCTGATTGTACAACATCCGTGCAATCTACTTTACATTTACCAACAACTATTTTGTGCAAGGACCTAATATTTTCCATAACACTGGTACGTTTTTCTTTTACTGGAATTCATTGAAATGTTTGCAATAAAAAAAAGAGAAATAGAAGCGGTACATAATCGAAGTAGAAACCGAAGGTATCAATACACATTGTACAGATATTCCTCCCCAAATGCAGGGTAAGGATGGTAATGGCCTTATAGTGTAATATGTCAGAGATAAAGTAAAACTTACAGAATACCCATTTAAAAGAATGTTAGTCTGTAATGTAAAGACCATACATTCTCATGAATTGCCAGATAGACATCATCCGGGCAATCGAGTACATAACATGCTTTCCAATCTACTGGTACTTTTTTACTGTTCATGTTTTACTATAAAGTTGTCTGCTTAAAGCCCAAATCTAGTGTTCTCACTTCATGCCGTGGTGGCACTGTTTGCCGCATTGCCCTGTCCATACCCTCAGAAAGCATGTCCTTGACACCCTAGGCCAGTGATGGCGAACCTTGGCACTCCAGATGTTTTGAAACTACATTTCCCATGATGCTCATCAACACTGCAAAAATGTAGTTCCAAAATATCTGGGGTGCCAAGGTTTGCCATCACTGCCCTAGGCTCACATGAGTGGGATGAATAATGTGTAGTGGAAAAGAAGCACCATCTAGGGGCTGAGGGGGCTCTCTGCAGGGGACCACTTTGACGATTTAGTGAGTATTTCAGCCAAGGCTTTTTTTTTTTTCTTTTTTTTTTATATTAATGGGAATTTTGTTTTGTTAAACAGTATTGTGACTTAATGGGAAATTCCTTGTTGCATTAAGTTGATAAGTTATATTAACTTGTTAAATTAAGGCTAAAGGGCTTGCCTATATTCAGTATCCACCTTTGAAAGTCCATTTAAGCGCTCAAAAGCTCTGATCGTAATAGTTTCAAATCTCCCAGGTTTTTCACATGAGGCTTATGAT